>JBBUKS010387473.1:0-19199 GCA_038050645.1 Hedychium gardnerianum
GATTAAAAAAAATTGCTCCTTATTCTGATACTCGAATCAAAAGTTACGATCTCCGGAAGTCAAATTTCCTAGGCCTATCAATTCTTGTGAATTTTTATAGTGTTTCGGAATTCAAATATGTTTTTTTTTTACTATTTTTAAAAAATCAATAACACTGATGTTGTGTTGGCTTTTAAAAACCAGCACATTAAAAATCAGCACCGTTTTGATGTTAATTTTTAGAAACCAACATCGTCGTGGTTGTTGCATATACGTAAAAGAGAGAAAAAAAATTAATTTAATTCAAGAAGAAAGAAAAAATAAAAAAGTTATTGTAGGCAAACAAGAAAGAAAAAAAGAAATGTGTCTTTTGGACATTTTCCTAAATTTTGAATGTGTCATTTGAGAAATTGTCATAATTATTTTTATATATTTAGCCCGTAATAAAAATAAATTATTATTAGCATAACAATAAATAATAAAAAATTTGCTTGTCGAGGCAAATGAATTGTTAATTACTTGGGATGGTGAATTTAAAAATTAAGAAAAGTTGTTCATAAAGATTTTTTTGTTATTTATTGTCATCAATAAATTAATTTTAAGATTTTTTTCGTCCGTCCAAATTAAGATAGAAAGTCTTTTTTTCCTCTCTTCCTCCCGAAGAGGCACCATGCGACTGTGCAAAGAACTGCACGAGGAGGCACCGAATACCGACTGAGGTATCGTGCGACTGCGCAAGCAATGTCTCTCCTAGAGAGGCACCATACAATTGTGTGAGACATCGCACAATCATGTAGGACGGCACCGTATGGTCACGTAGGGCGGCACTGCAAGGCCACCCGCCTCTCGCGTGAGTATGACTTCACTAATTTTTTTCCCTAATCTTTCCATCTTTCACTTTCTTTTCTCTCCTCTTCCTTCCCTTTTCTTTTCTCTTCCTCAGCTCTAAGGATTTATCTTCCGCATGATTCCTTTCCCTCCTTAATTCACATCTCGAAGAAATAAAAAATTAGAGCTGATAGTAGAGAGGTCTGATACGTTCTCTAATATGAGCTGATGAGCTCATATGTCGTCTAAGTATTTTTATTCATTATTCAAGCCAATTCAATCTCGTGAAAAAAATTTATTAATCATCAAATAAATTTAAAAAACACATATGTTTTTACGAAGGATAAGAGGTGAGCAAAAATTCAATAAAACTAAATTTTAAAATTCGATTCATTAATTTAATTTTCAATTTTTTTAAAAAAAATCGATTCAATTAATTTGATTCGATTTTAAATTTCGTAATTCGGTTAAACCGAATAAATCGAATAAGAATATTAATTTAATTATTTTTATTTAAAAATATAATTAATTAAATAAAATATAATTTTTTATTTAAAATCAAAATTTTATTTGAAATTTGGATTAATTCGATTGAAAATCAAATTAATCAATATTTTATCGATTCGATCGATTTGACTTTTATAAAAAAATTAATTGATTCACTTGATTAAAAAAAATAATTTATTTACTTTTTAATTTATTTACTTTTTAATTTATTTAATTTTTAATTTATTTAATTTAATCAATTCGATTTTGATCGACGGACCTGAGTTATTCGAACCGCAAGTGTTTATTTATTGCACCAAGTCTAGACACGTTCTCTGAACTCACGCCATAAAGTGATCTAAGACAAATCTGACATTTACTTTCCTAGTGGATCTAGACCGGAGTGGTGGTTGATGTTTAGTCAATTGAGTATAAAAAAAGGGATCATACCCCTTTTAAATACTTGTGAGGCATTGTGCTTAGTTTTTAATAATTTGTTGCCCTCCTTTGTCTTGATCCTCGCCTTCCCTGTAATTGAACTGGCGGGGACTAACAATGAGGACATGCCCTCAAACAGAACAAGCAATCCACCTGCGACCTGCCTTCGGAAACCGACAACAGCAGTCCGCTGGAAAGGACAGCGGTGTGGCCTATACCCTAACACGGACTGCAAAGCTAAAGTGCTGTGGATGGAATGCGAGTCCAAAGCATGAAACTATCCTCGAGAAGAAGAATAAAGAAAAGGGAAAGGAAAGCCAGCGACCATTTGTCAGGAAGAAGCCTCAGAGGTCAAGCAACTCCACAGTGCTCCTATCAGTGGATGCCATCTAATTGAAAGTGAAGTCACTGCCTACGTTGTCAATAAAAGGAACAGAGCAGAGCAATAAATTACAAAGGAGATGATCATAACAGAACGAGGACCATGTGTTGTTAGGCCTCTTAGACTCTGAAAAGAGCCCTCCCCCGCATGTGAACAACTGGAGCAGCGAAGCAGCAATTACAAACCCCTCTCCACTTGTAAATGGAGGCTAGGAACAGTCTGCAGAAAGAAGACACTTGACAGGGGCAAATTGTTAAGCTCTTACATCTAAAAATTAACAGGATCAGGCAATTAACAGAGACGGCGCAGCTTTAAATATGATCTATGAACTGACATAACAAAAAATAAATCACAGGGCATCTTTACAGCAGCACAATGTCCATGTTACATGCTCGGATGGTAATAATAAGAAGATGGAATAGTCACCGTGTCGTGGCATCTATTGCATGCCCATCGAACAACAAGGTGCTCCATCTTCCTGAATTAACTTGAAAGACTTGTAGAGTATATAGATAACACTGATAAAACCTCTGGAAAGAAAGAAGATAGCCAGCAGTTCTTACATAAACTGTGTTACCTATAAAATCAGCACCGTCTTCCAACCTCACAAATTTGAGGAACTGGATCAGGCATACAAAAGACTTCATCAGTAGAAAGATGTAAAAAAAACAGGTCATTCCACCTTTGACAAAGTTATCTATAATACAGCTCCTTGATGAGAATAACTCTTCTGAACTCTGTGAATGCTTTGACACTAGCCAACAACCAAAGTAAACAAACAAGCAGCAAAGGTAGCAAACACCACAGCTGCATCGACTGACAACTTTAGATTCTATGTAATATAGAGCTTATATACCTGCATTTTAAGTTGTGCCATGCTGCATGCGGACTATAGGTTAGAACTGACAAAGTTCTTAATCTCCTCCATTACCTCATAGAAATGGTCAGTGTTTGGCAACAAATAGAAACCAATTGTGGCCTGTTCACGGTACACAAGCTTCACATCTTTGCCTGCCTTCGTCAATCCCTCAGCATAGGCCAATTGCCAATCCTGGACAAGATCCAAGCCCGCAACTATGACGAGGCTCCTTGTGAACGGAAGCTCTTGGAACGTCACACCGTTTGGGCCGAAGGGGTTGCAGGCTGGGTGATCCCTGTCAGCTCCTTCAGGGAGATATGCCTTCCAATACCAATCTCTGTCCTGAATGGTGACGAAGTACTTCCCATCCAGCCTCACCTCTGAGTCGGTTCGGCGATTTCCACCGAACATGGGGTTGAGAAGAATGTTGCCTGACACATCGATCCCTGACTCTGCGGCTCTCACAGCTACATGGTGAGCAATATTGCCCCCAGAGCTGTCACCACAGAGGAAGACCCGAAGCTTAGAATCCTTGCCACTGTGGAGCCATGGTTCAGTGGAAGCCCACTTGAGGGCTTCCCATCCGTCATCATAAGCGCAGGGATACCTGTACTCCGGTGATCTACGGTAGTCGACCGAGATGACTACAGCGCCGCAGAGGGAGACGAAGCGGCGGCAGAGGGAGTCGTAAATGGCAGTGTTGGAAGAGGAGTGGGCGAAGCTGCCGCCGTGGTAGAAGATGATGACGGGGAAGGGGTCTGGCGAGGGAGGGCGGTGAAGACCCGCCAGGGGCGTGGCGGGGTGAGAGGAGTTGGGAGGTGCGGGACGGTAGATGCGCGCGAGGAGGTTGCTAGTGCGGTTGATGAGGATGTCAAAGGAGACGACGCCGTTGACTGGGGAGGCATTGGCGGGGACCTTGCGGTCGAGGAATTCGGCTAGGTGTCGATCGAAGGTGCCATCAGGGCGGCGGACCATGTTGTAGGCCAGCTTGAAGTTGGAGATGAGAACCCATGTGTGGAGGGGAACCACCATCTGCGTGCGAATCAAACCAAAACACTCAATCAAGAAACAGAATTTGGAGGTTTTATTATATTTTCTCTTCGATCGTTTTCACCGTCAATTGCAGCAGTCATTGAGTGTAAAAAAGGAAGCAAGATTCGAACTTTTTGCAATTACCAGGAGGGATTTTTGGAGGGTTTCATGGTCGTGTCCCTCCCTTCGTTCGATCAGTACCAAAAACAAAGATGAAGACAACAAGGGACAATCAATACGATTCCTGTGTGTTTCGACTATTTCCTCCTCGAACAATGCCAAAATTTTCAAACTTTTCGTAATTTTTTGTGAGAGCGAATGTGATATTGGCAAGGTTTCGCCTTTTTGGAATGCATGAACTCGACAAGAAACCAAAAAAAAAGAGAATGGGAAAACAAAAAGTTGGATTGGGAGCAAACAGGAAGAGAGCCTAAGGTGAGAGAGGAATAACAAAAGATCAAAGCTCCGACGCTCGACCAATCAATTGGACACGGAAATCAAGATAAAGCTCCCCAAATCGGAAGCAACGCAGCAAAACCGTAGCATGGTCAGAACAGGAAGCATGGGGCACCTCAGGAACTCAACAAACCCCAATATTTTATCCCTAATCCAAGGCGAGGAAGGGGACGGAATATCCATACCTTGGACTCGTTGGCGTTCACCTCGTCGCTTCCCGCCATCGTGCGCAGAGACGGAGCAGTACCGACAAGAAGCAGAAATCGAATTGGGAAAGCACAGAGAGGCGAAGCAAGCAGCCTCTTTTCCTTTCGGACGGCACTCGAGAAGCCGAATCCTGCACGAATCGCTCCCAAATCAGCCACTCCGACCCAGCAGCGTGATCCCTCCGAAAGGAGCCGCCTCTTGGGATCGAAGCGCGCCGGTTAGCCGAGAATAGATCGTCGGATACAAGGCAAGCGCTGAGGCGAGACGAGGAGGACGGAGAAATGGAAGAAGAAGAAGAAGAAGAAGAAGGAGATGGAAGTTATGAAGAGGAGAAGGGGAAAAGAGGAGGAAAAAAAAAACGGCGAAGCGAAGGAGCGAGCGACTCAGGAGACGACAAATCGGGGCGGCCGAGGAAAACTATTAAAATACGCAGTAGAAGTTGCGGGCCCCACCAGAGTTCCCGGCGAAACAGGTCACGCACGTCATCGGCAGGCGGTGCCATGTCAGCATCGCTCAATTATCAGTCGGTCCACGTGTCTTTACTATCCATACTAATAAGAGCTCCTATAATATTACGCCAACATTATATCAAAAAATAAGAAATGACTCCATAAATAAAGAGTCGCTTGCTTTTATTATGAATGTTCTTAGGACATTCATAATAAGAGTAGTAATAAATTTTATATTTATTTTTTTCTATCGAAATTAATAATATAGATGAGATCATTTGAAATAAAAATATATAATTTGATAATATAAAACTCAAAAAAAAAAAATTATAGAGAATTTTTTACCTGGCATCTTCAATGGAGAAAGATTTTTTTGTGCGAGTTTCCATCATGTAAAAAAAGAAGCCGCTTTTAACTTTCTACGTGACATGTATTGCCATGTCAGCATAGCTCAAGAAGCTCCGGTAAGAAATGCCCTGTAGGGTACCTTCAATGATATTTCTTATGTGGGTCCCTATCATGTAAATAAAAAATATTGACACGTCAGCACAATGGGAACTCAATACCCTGAAAATCACGTTTTAATAAATGAAGTAAATCTTTAAAAAAATGAGTGAGTTTTGTACTGAAACAGATCGACACTGCAATAAATCTGTGTCCGGTCCAAAAGTCAACAAACGAAATTGCAGGTGGTTTTTCCGAGGCAAGAACAAGAGTGAAAGGTAAAAGAATCTCTCTGACTTAATTTAACATCCAATCTAAAAGTTAATGTTAGATCAAAGCGTGCTTTAGAGGTGAACTAAAACAAGGAGAAAACTTACTAATCACTGCTCATGAATGTCTTGTAAGAAAAATAAGAGGAAAAAAAAACAGAAAGAATAAGAGCATAAAAGAGAGAGAGATCGATCTAATTAAATATTATCTTGAGAGAATTATAAATTGTGTCGGCTGTAGATATTCTTGAGAGAATATTTGGCATTCTTTACTTGATTGGACGAATACTACTTAAAGTCTTGAACTATGATAATTAATATTAGTTATTGGTTTAATTTTGTTTGCATTCTCTTGTTTTCCCCCTAATGACTTGTATGCCATATTGTCATGCCAAGACAAAGATGATCATTTTAGAATCGAGTTGACTTTTCTCATAAGCACGTTGAGAAATGAATATGAATTCCACAGGGAGGAATATATATATATCTTTAAAATATACTTAATCCACTTGTTAGCAGCCTAAAAAATTGAAGAATAATCTGTCATTTGAAGGAAGAGGACAAGTCAAATGTCTTGTGTTTTGGTCCATATACATGATGCTCGACTCCAAGCATGTGACTCTTGCAGCCTACTCTCCTAGCTCGTTTGAAACTGCCTACAACAAAATATAAGTTTCTGAAACCAATATTTATATATATATATTTCCCTTTATTTTTATTCTTGTTTCTTACAGGTCAGTCAATATTACCATTCATAGACCGGTCAAACCACGACTAATAATCTTAAGTTAATTACCTGTCAAATATTCTATCCATCAAATAAATTTAAAAAAACATAATATCATAGATATATCCTATGTAAAAATTAAACTTGGTTATTTAAGAAATACATCTATTTTTTACCGCCACATTAAGTCTTGGTATATCTAATTTTTAAAATTCGAAAGTTAACTAGTCTGATTTGATCTTATAATTTTTTTAATAAATTATTTAAATAAATCAAAAAATATTTTATAATACACCTTAATTAAAAAATATTCGCAAGGCGACGCCGCCAGCTCCGCGACGAGTCCAAATAGCCGACGCGGCGCGCTTTTCTTTTTCCTTCGTCATTCTGGCCCCCTGTTTTCTCTTCGCGGGATTGGTCGGTCAATGAAACGAAACGAAACGAAACGAAAATGTAATGATTCGAGGTGCGTGATGTGAATCGTCCACGTATTCCAAATTGTTGGAGTGGAATTTATTGCCTGGCATCACACAATATTTAAAGCACCGGTTTGGAGCGTAGCGTAGGCAGCAGAGAAGGTAGCTAGCTTGGCTTGGCTTTGCTAGGCCTTTGCTTTTGCTTTGAAGACAAAAGAATAGCAATCAACTTTTCCACCCTCCTCTCTCTCTCTCTCTCCTTCTTTTTTCTCTCTCTCTCTCTCTCAGTGATGCCTGTTTTGTCGTTTACCGATCGTCTTTTAATGATTCAAACAAGAAGGATTGAAGGGGACAAAAGGGATGGCTCCTTAGATATTTATTTTTTCTTGTTCATCGGATATTTATTTGTTTTTTTTAATCAATACCAATAGACAGGCATGCCTCTTTTGTGTTAGGTCTCACGCGTAATGATTTTAATCACACATATCGCTTAAAATATAGAAAGGGTTTTATCCCGGCAGCGATTAGTTTTTAAATGATTAATTAGATATTCAAAAATTAAATTTTAGTTATAATATATTATACATATATATTTTTATGAAATGATAATTTTAAGAATGTTAATTATTTAGATGAGTCTTCGTGAATGTTTCTTAATTTATTTTAATAATTGATGAAATTTTTTTGTAAGAATAAATCGATCATCTTCGGAATTAGTTGATTCAAAAATTAGATATTTGAATTAAATTTTTGTGTTGAGAATGGTGGACGTAAATATTACTCTTTTGATGCGAGCTAAATTGAAGAAGTCTAATTAAATTTCATGATGTTTAAATTTATTTAATAAAATAATCGAATTAGGTCAACTGAACCTAAAATAAATAAAATCAGTGAAATAATTATTAAATTTAACTTAGTTTATTTTTTTTATGAATTTAAATTTAATTTAAGTTTAATTTGAATTTGATTCGTTCAAATATTATTAAATTTTAAATTTAAATTTATTTAATTATTTAAAATTTTTATATTTGAAATTTATTTGATTGGTTAATAAATTTAATAATATAATTTTTTTTATTTACTTTAAATTTATCTTTTTTTTATTTAATATATATTAATGAACTTTATATATATGCTCAAGTTTGTATTAATCTTGTACATATTAAATTCTTATCTAATCAAATAGCTTAATTCATTTCTAAATCAATGGAGTGATAAAACAAAGCATCCTGACAATAATATAATCATAATTAAAAATTTTAAGATTTAAATCTCAATTGTAGTATATTGTAAGAAATTTTTTCTCCAATTAAAAGTGGACCTAAGAATGTTGATCATTCGATGAACCTCCATTAACGCTTCCTAATTTATCCTTATGATCGATAAAAAAAATTTATAGGACCGAATCGATCATCTCAAATCTAACGTTATTCAATTTGATTATTTTTTTTTTTTTACATTCTACGCGATATAATCCCTCTTGTTCTGGTGAAACATGCAAGCTAGGCAACTAAATGGATACATCGAGCGACCCAAGTGAATTGAAGAGCACTCGAGTTTGCTTACGATCAGCCTCCGATCGTTGCAGTATAACTTATTAAGAAATGTAACTTGTAACCACACTACAAACTCCAATCAAATAATGAGGCAGGCAATTGAGCACTCAAATGCAAATAAACACACTAATCATGGTGCACAAATCTACCGTGTTGAGTCTCACGGGTGTAGCCGAGTTAGTACTCGAGTGGTAGAATTGTATCACAAATCCACCATGTCGATCCTCAGTTAATCCAAGTTGAGACATTACAAATGAGCGCAAAAAAACATGTATCTACAACATGGAACCTGCGTCCGGTTCTTTATTCTACTTAGCAAACACAAATAGATTGCATTGTAATTAAAACATAATCTATACTACACTAATCGGATTGGCTAGAAATCAGCCAATCCGATTAGTGTACAGATCATTCAACTGTTCTGTTCACAATCTCTCAAAACCACATCAGAAACATGTTATTTAGGAATCGAACGAAATTCTTATCCTTAGCTAGAAATCAGCCAGCGTAATTAGCTGATCCACGACGCTTGGGTCAGCAAGCGTACTGGTATCTCCGAGCTCATCTAGTTGCTTGGATGCGATTTTCCGTAAGATTCTCCTCATGATCTTTCCGCTCCTTGTCTTCGGTAGTGCGGGCGCCCAGTGAATTTTGTCAGGGGCAGCAAAGGCACCAATCTGATAAATGAGCAAACAAGTTAGCTAGCACATAGGCTAAGAGCTGAACATTTAACAGACAGACAACTGAATGTAGCTAAAAACATGTGGCATAATGCAGGTGAAAAAAATCCTTCAACTAGTTTACTTGAGAAGACTAATGGATTACAAAAACTTTGTACGAGAGAATGGTTCCAAGAAGAGCACACCTGATTTCTGACACTCAAAATTAGACTTTTACGGAGTTCTTCACTAAAAGGAACCCCCTCCACTAAAGTAACAAAAGCATAAATGCCCTGGCCTTTGATCTAAAAACAGGAAAGGTTTAGTCACATATGAAGTTCTTAACAATTATGATTGTGCTAGTGTTATACCTCATGTTCAATACCGACTACAGCCGCTTCTGCGCACTGGGGGTGTGAAACTAGGGCAGATTCTACCTCCACCGTGCCAATGCGATGTCCACTGCAAATACAAAATTGTCATAATCCATCGAGTCCATAAGACTGTGCTTGGCAATATACATCCAAATGCATTGATATGTTTGTTTAAAGTACCTCACATTGATGACATCATCAACTCTTCCAGTCAGCCAAAAGTACCCATCTTTGTCCCTAACAAATCGCCATAAACACTATAATGAACAGGAATCTGACAGATTGATTCAAAAGCTAATATCTGGTAGGAGTCCTCAAACATAAGTTCTAGTTCTGAAAAATGTCTTCCCATGAAGTATGCTGATATCTAAAGAATTTGATCCATAGTTTGTGCACATTTAGCCTAGGATAATAGGGATCATGAAGATATATACTATAAGAGAATTGTTAAAGTTGATCGAGTAACCACTTATTCTAAAAGCTTGCTTTGTTAGAAAATATAGCAATTTATATAATATATATATATATATAATGGACCATCGCACCTACCTATGTGGAACCAATGGGTGTAGAGCCACCTAGCTTCAACAAGAATCAAGTTAAGATTTATACAATTGAAAACGATCTAAAGGTGTGATTGGATGAATCTTTTTGGAATAGAAGATTCTAATGTTTGTTCTATGACGAGTATGGGCTAGGGCATTTACTTCGGTGCACCAGAGCAGACTAAGGAATATTAAGAATCTTGAAGCATACGACGGTATGCTTCCTGATAGAGTAACCATTTTGCACAAAGATGCTCGATAAATCACAAAATAAAATACCTGCTACATCCATCCCCAGTAAAATAATAACCAGCGAACGGTTTGAAATATGTGGTTTGATATCTTTCATGGTCACCGTAAAGTGTACGGAATGCGCCAGGCCAAGACTTCTTGATGCAAAGATATCCACTGCATTCACCTTCTATCTCATTCCCTTTCTCGTCTACTATGACTGGCTGCAGTTTTTTTCGCAAGTAGTGTTAGAATAAAAATAGTACTTAATGACTGTCCTTGTATCAAATTCATAATACCTGAATTCCAAAGAAAGGAAATGTTGCAGATCCAGGTTTCTGAGGCCATGCACCAGGTAAAGGTGAAATCTGTAGTCAAATTATATCATTTAACACGTAAGGTTCAGCTAAGCTGAAAGAACTAGATTTAAGAAGTTAACTATTACATCACTGAAAACCAGAAGCTGTTGTATCAGAATAGCCAGTGGCTAATAGCAAAGCCATTGATAAACAGCATTCACTTACCATGAAGCCGCCAGTCTCTGTTTGCCACCAGGTATCTGATATAGGGCATCTTGAATCCCCAACAACATTGTAAAACCACCTAGAAATGTATATGAATTCTTAAGGTAGCTCTTAAACTAAAACCACTAGAAAATGATATCTAGTTGAAATAGTTAAGGTGAACCTCCATGCACTAGGATTAATTGGCTCTCCTACACTAGCAAGAACACGGATAGATTTCCGATCATGACGAGTGACATACTGCATCAAAGCAACAAAAGTATAAACAAAAATGAAATAAGATGTCCAAATTGGCAGTTCAGAGCTACAAATGATAGGAAGTAAACAGACAACAAGCATAAACAAACTTTGTATGTTTTATCATCTTAGGGCCACTTGATTGAGGAATATATATAATTCAACCTTTTCATATGTACACATATATAGAATACAAAACAGATGCTATTTCAGAGAAGGAATCACTTCTAATTTTGTCATTTTTGGAAAGGTTTTGTTGGCTGTAAACCAACAAGTGACGGGATAAATATATCACTCTGTACCAAACAGACCCCACCTAGACAATGAAATGGATAGGCACGTGAAGTGGGCATCCATAAGGAGAATTAAAGAGAGGTGCTTTCTAAAGCTTTTCGTTGCTCTTCAGAGTGCCAACTTCTAGTGAACTTCTACAAACTAATTTAGGACCAAGAAAAGAAAACCTAATTTCACAAGAGAAACATGTCAAAGTAGGTAACAGTGATTTAGGACCAAGAAAAGAAACTACAAGGTTAGAGAACTTGACAGGGAATCATGTGATTACTGAACTCCTAGACAACCTAATTTAGTCTGGAATGGAAATACTAGCTTCTAGAAAACAAGCTTTCAGACACATGATAAAAGAACAAGCTTGTTTGATATGTGTGATGACACATGATTACATCTGACATAGGAAAAGAACAAAGTCACATGTTTCCATATATACTGATCTACTGAATCTATGAAGATATCAATAAGGAAATGAAACATTTAGCTATTAACTAACCAATATTTGCAATAATGACAAATGAAATATTATATGATTCTTACCTCATCACCTTCACGCATTAGGGAGCGCACAAGGGTTGGCGCTGTGTAAAATATGGTTACCTTGTACTTATCAACAATACCCCAACAACGTCCACAATCAGGATAATTTGGAGCCTACAGGTTCACATTGAATAGCAAGGTCTAAAGAGTTTGGTCACACAAACAAAAAAGAAAGACTAGCATAGAGGGGCTAGTTGAAAGTCGTATGAACATATGATTAATCTTACAACAACACTTATTTTTAAATTCTACAACAACAAAGGCTTTGAGTTTCTAAAAATCTCAAGAGAGAAAAGGCATTAACAGATATTTACCCCTTCAAATACCACGACAGTGGCTCCATTTAAAAGAGGGCCGTATGTAACATAACTATGCCCCGTTATCCAGCCACAATCAGCAGTGCACCTAAGTGAACATATAAGAGATAATAAGGCATTGCAGATAAGTTCAGCTGAAATGCTTCAACAAATGTGCTTTGGAATAACCCATAATCACAAGAGAGCAGCATAGTTACCACTTACCAATATATATCTGATGGTTTGTAGTCAAATGCATACTTGAATGTTGTTGCAGTATATACCATATATCCACCAGTTGTATGTAAAACACCCTGTAAATTAAGGGATTAGCCTTGAACAATTGATTCAAAAGAATGCTGAAGATATTTAAAACAACATTTTGTTTTTGTACCTTTGGTTTCCCAGTGCTACCACTTGTGTACAACAGAAATAGTGGATCTTCTGCATCAACCCATTCGACATCACATTTTGTTGGAAAATGAGGGACAACATCCTGAAGTTACCAATATAAAGTAAAAGAATCATGTCATTTGTACTAATTGTTGAGTATAAGATGTAGCTAAAAATCTGGGTGTATGACTGGCAGTAGACATGGAAGCAACTAGCTCAAAGGTTACAGTGAAATATGCAAGTCCAAAATGGACTAACCTGCCACCAGATATCTCTCCCTTCCTTCCATTTGGTATCTCCTCTCTTTATAGCTGATTTATTCTCAATGGTCAAACACAGATCTGCAATGAGACAGAGTGCAAAGGAGCAGAAGAAAACTCATCAATAACAAAGATATGATTCAAAGGTAAATGATGCTGACTATTGAGAATAAACACTGACTAATAAACAAAACTACATGTGAGAGAAATGTTTGACCATATTGAAGAAGAAAATGCCATCGTCTATTCTATAAAGACAATTGAATTTTAAACGAATCCATATATTTCTATTCTCTGAACATCCATTTGGTATAAACAACATTAAAAAGCATTGTTTTCATGATTTAAAAAAAACCTCCGTCTGAACCACATATGTGGCAGCATAGGCAAATTTGAAAGGGGACTACATAGCGGCTGCATATTGCATATGCAACACATATATGCAGTTGAAATAACTCAAATTTGGTTCATTTTAACTCTTTTAGTGTGAACCAACTTGACTTGAAACCATAAGCCACTCTGTTTGATAGCGTGTATCTTGTAAACATTAACTTAAATGCTTATATTCCAAATGATAACCACTTTAGATATAAGTTATATACAAATTACTTGTATAAAAGCTATTCTACATTGTTGATTAATATTGAATATTTTATTTAATGTGTTTTTAATTGTAATGATAACATATCTTTTATCTATGATTTTGAATTGGATATACTGATTAATATAGTTTATCATATATCTTTGTTAAATATTATTTTACTAACCACATATGAGGGTCCTATATGTGTTATGCAATAGATCAGCCACATATACTTGCATACTCTTTTTGAAAGCTAGGAGCTGAGCTCCACCCATTTCCAAATTACCAGTATAAAATAGTTGGGGAATCAAACATGAAACACTCATATAAATCATAACCAAAATGAACTCAGCTATTCATTAAAAAGTTGAATAAATTAACCAAAGACAGATTTAAAAGATAAATGCATGTCATCAAGGATAAGAAAGGCATTCAAAAGTATACAATTGAATATTATCTTCATAGCCATGTAGTATTCCATAACATGTCAAAACTTTCAATCCAACAAACAACATACCAACTGTAACCCCATTTTTTGCAGATTCTCTAAGGGCACTGTCAACGATATCTTTCAGATGAATGGCTTTGGAACCTCTCTTCACGGCATTGCAGGTAATTACTAATTTAGGTTTGCAGTCAATAATCCTTTGAGAAAGTGACTCAGAGGAGAAGCCAGCGAACACCACCTGAGCACAGGTTGCAACCAATTGTTTGCTAAAATTAATCTCAAGTCTACAAATTTGAAAAAGAAAAAAAAAATACTTCATCAACTTACTGAGTGAACTGCTCCAATACGAGCACATGCTAACATTGCAATTGGCAACTCCATTAGCATAGGGAGGTAAATAATGACTGCATCTCCTTTCCGCACACCAACATGTTTCAAGTAATTGGCAAGCTATGAAAATAACACATGACGAAGTAAACACGATAAATTCCATGGTTGACAAAAATCAGACTTGGAAACAATTAATGACATACCTGGCAAACCCTCTCCAACAGCTCCGAATAGGTCAACTGCCCATCATCACCCGGTTCATTCCCTTCCCAGTAGATAGCAACTTTGCCACCGTTCCCCGCTTCGATGTTCCGATCCAAAGCATTGTAACTAATGTTTGTACTGGCCCCTTTGAACCACTGTGATCGGCAACAATGCCGAACCAACTCAACATCTTCCACAGCTCATAATCTTCAACCAAAGAAGTTTGAATGTAAGACAACTCACCTCGAACTTGATGGTTCCCTTCCTCACGTCGATGTTCTCGCTGTAGACTTCCAGATCCCACTTCTCCTTCCAGTAGAACTGGGAAGCGATCTCCGACCAGAATCCGGCAGGATCCTCGATGGACCTCTCGTACATTTTCCGATACTAGAGTTTCGCGAAATCGATGCAGGAGACAACGAAAGCGCAAATGAGCCGCAGAAATTAAGATACTTAAAAAGTAGAAAATATCTCAATCATCTTCCACCCCAAAAGGACGAAACGTTCTTATTGAATCTTCCTTAAAAAGAGAAATCTTTGAGCTCATGAACCGAGCATTGGCAATCAAGCTCGGCACAAGGTGGTGCTTTTTTTTTTTTGTTTAGGGGGAGGGGAAGCGCACCTGTTCAGGAGAGGAGACGAGGGCCTGGCTGGAGAACTCGTGGGAGGGGAAGACGAGGTCATTCTCCTCGGATTCCAGGGACTCCCCGAGTATGACGGCGTTGAGATGGGAAATCCGACCAGCGCCGGAGGGAAGCTGAGCCATCGAATCCACGTGCCGAAATCGGTCGGAGGACGCCAGGCTCCGCTTCGGAGACGCCACCGCCTCTCCGGTCGTCATCCCCAAACAATTACGCCGCCCTCCGGAAGACGTGGGAGAGGAGGAAGAGAAGGTGAGCAGGCGATGCAGTAAGGAACAGTCCTCCGACAACTCTGCTTGCTCGATCCAAACTATAACTGTATAATTATAATTAAAAATATCACCAAAATCTAAATCATTTTTTTCTTTTTCCCCCTCAAAATCTAAATGGTTGATAAAATTAGAAACAAAATCTATGGCCAATAGAATAATATTTTAACAAAATATTGTGGCTAAATCTAATACAAACTTGTGATATTTTAACAAAATTTTATTAGATTTTTGATAATTTAAATATTTAATTATTTAAATTGATTAATTTTAAAATTAATCGATTCACTTCTATAATTTTTCCCCCACTAATTACTAAAATAAATTGACAAACACGTAATTCGACTTCTAAGTTCTTAGGTCTGTTATTCCATTAAAAAAAATCACTCTTATAGTATTTTTACAGTGTATTGTAATTAGAAATTAAAACTTAGATATTTAAATTATTATTATCTTATCATTATATCATAATCCTGAGAGCATTAAATTATACCTTTTATAGAAAAGGTGATACACTCATTTAGGCATCCTTTCACACCTATCTCAAAATATTTGGAAGGGATGTCTTTTTAGATGTGTCAAATGATTAAATGATAAAAAAAATACTAAGAATATATATTCATTGAAAATTAATTTTTACTAAATTATAATAAATTTATTATTCATTAATATCATGTGAGACTGAATTATACCTTTTGATTCGTATGTTTATTGTTTTTTTTTAATTTACTTTGTTAGGTTTATTATAAAATTAAAACAATGTGCATATATTTAAGATGATAAATAAATTAAACGTTCGTGAATAAATTTGATGTTTAGTTTGATAAGAGTTTATTTATATTCGTTCAATATACATAAAATTAATTAAACAAACAAACTCGTTAAACTAAATAAACAAGCTTGAACACATATGTATTCAGTTCGTTAATGTTCGTGAATAACGTTCGTAAACAATCATATTCATTAATAAAACTTTTATCAACATGTTAAATAAATAAAATAAAATAAATAAATAAGTTTGAATTATCAAGCTCAATAACCATTCAAGCAATTAAAAATTTCAAACAATCAAATAAGTTTGAATTGAAAGCTCGATAATATTTAAACCAACTAAACTCAAGCCAAACTTGAAGTAAGAGTTTGATAACATCTAAACGAATCAAGCTCAAGTCAAATTTCAAATAAGCTCAAGTTCATACAAAATAAACTAAGCCAAATTTAAATAATTATTTAAAAAATTAATTTATTTTAAACTCAATTTAATTTAATTTGATTATCTTATTAAATAAATTTAAATATTCTAAAATTTGACTCGACTCATTTTACATGCATTTAAGACATGGACAACTAAAGATTTACGCCAAATTTATTAAATCATTAAATTTAGAATAGATTACAAAATTATAATTTATGTACGACACGAACTAATTATATATTAATTAAATTGATTTTGAGATAAAAGCTACCCAACAAAAGAAATAATAATTTGATTCGATGAGATCCGATCTAGATGGGGGACAGCTATTTTGACCTTTTTCAAATTAGATCTATCAAATATATGAGATGATCTGTCTCCCTTGAATTATTAAATTTGCCTGGCGATTATTTACGTTTGGAATTTAATAATCAGTGTAAACATTCATTACATGTTTAATGCCTGAGAATTGTATGGAAAATAAACTATTTGATTAAATAAATTATGTAAATTGTTTGTTAAAAAATATGGATTAAAGCTTGAAAAAAATTATAATAATAACTTTAAATAGTTGAGAAACAATTGTCATTCATTAAATTGATTTCAACAAGGAAACTTTACAGTAATAACCAATGAAGGATATATTTTTTTTTTACATCAAGTAAGCAACAAGTAATTGAATTTTAATTTTTAAACATGGAAGTGATTTAATGTATTGAATTTGAATATGATAAGTGTTGTTTAAATAAATAAAAAATGGATAAAAAATCAGTTGATTTCAAAAGGGAAATTTCTAAACCCTAATTTTTTCTTTTTTTATATTAGTTTATATAAATGTTGTGCATTATATTAGAGTAGTTCTTAGTGTCGAATTAAGTAAATTAAGTGGGATAAGTTGAGTTGAGTCAGGGTTGCTGAGTCATAACTATATACATATTTTAAAAAATAAATAATTTAAATTTTATTTAAAAAAACGAAATTTATAACAAATTGAAAAAAAAAAAACTGGTCTGGTGATTTTCCTTATTCTAATTGTCAATGCAAAATTGTTAATTGCCAAGATTGCAGCTGTTTGCAATGATGCAAGCATCACTGAAGCAGAACATAATGATTAATGATGGTGAGAACTGTTGTGTTCCATTTTATCTTTTGCCTTTTTGTTGTAATCTTTACTTGGTTTAGGTCAATATTAAAACATCTACTCTTCCAATTTCTTAAGTTTATGTGAGAAAGTACCCCCAAATATTATAATAAGACATTTTAAACTATATTTATGATTGTCAGTATGATAAGATTGTTCCCTTTTATTAGTATTATTGTGCAAATTTAAAATTTTGATATTTGGAAAAAAAACAACAACAACAACAATTGGATTCAACTCGTTTGTAGGTGGATCAAACAAATGATGAAATTTGTATCCTTTAATTTTGTTTCAACAAAAATTCCACATAATTGGGCCCACGGGCACAAAAGTCGGCGACGGACGGCGATCAATCATCGACCGAGTTTCCTTTCCTCCACTAGATTGACGGCGGCGGCAGCAAATGTCCACATCAGCCGAGCCCCAACAGTACACGTGGCAGACACTGAATGACTCGGAGGCCCGCCCAAGTCCCACCTCACCGTTTCGGCGCCGACAGTTGAACGGCCGATAGAGCCCCTGCATGCGTTAGCTGCCATGCACCGGCTCTTCTTCTCGCCCCCTCTATTTAATCAGAGCATCTTCAATCGACCAGAACAGACACACAAGCGGAGCTCGATCGCTTCTGAATTCTTATTGGCAATGCCGATCACCAGCATCGCCGTAGGGACGCCGGCGGAGGCGGTCCACCGGGAAACGCTCAAGGCCGCTCTCGCGGAGTTCATCTCCACCCTCATCTTCGTCTTCGCCGGCGAAGGCTCCGGAATGGCCTTTAGTATATTAGCTCCCCCTCCACCATGAATCAGGACCGCGGCTATTAATCAATTAGCTATAATTTATCGTCGTTGTCATGACAGATAAGCTTACAGACGATGGGTCGACGACGCCGGCGGGGCTGGTGGCGGCGTCCCTCGCCCACGGCTTCGGCCTCTTCGTGGCTGTCTCCGTCAGCGCCAACATCTCCGGCGGCCACGTCAACCCGGCCGTCACCTTCGGCGCCTTCCTCGGCGGCAACATCTCTATGCTCCGGGGGATCCTCTACTGGATCGCGCAGTGTCTCGGCTCCGTCGCCGCCTGTCTCCTCCTCAAGTTCGCCACCGGCGGTCTGGTAAATCCATCATCGCCAACTAAAAAAGAAAGGAAAACAATAAGTTTAAACATCAATATGCGAAATTGCAGGAGACGTCGGCGTTCTCTCTGTCGGCGGGCGTCAGCTCGTGGAATGCGCTGGTGCTGGAGATCGTCATGACGTTCGGGCTGGTGTACACGGTGTACGCGACGGCCGTGGACCCCAAGAAGGGCAACCTCGGCGTCATCGCGCCCATCGCCATCGGCTTCATCGTGGGGGCCAACATCTTGGCCGGTGGCGCCTTTGACGGCGCGTCCATGAACCCGGCCGTCTCCTTCGGCCCGGCGGTGGTCAGCTGGACCTGGACCCACCACTGGGTCTACTGGGCCGGACCGCTCATCGGCGCCGCCATCGCCGCCCTGGTCTACGACGGCTTCTTCATCG
>JBBUKS010387583.1:0-40565 GCA_038050645.1 Hedychium gardnerianum
CGCTTAGTTTTTTTTTTTTTTTTTGGTAAACGTAGGTATTTAATTTTTTTGAACTCATAAGTGATTGATTTTATATAATTTTTTTAATAATGATTCAAATAAATTAGAAAATATTAATAAATATTAGTAAATATTCTTAAATTTATTTTTAACTCGAGATTTTTTTTTTACAATATGTTATAATTAAAATTTTAATCTTAAATTTATTATTTATTAAAAAATTTAATCATTACATGGTTAAATGTCAGGACATATCATGCTCAATATTTATTCAATAAATTTATTGCTCGATCACTCTCAATTAAATAACAAAAGAAATAAAAATCTATCATTTTTTTTTGATAATCATGATATTTAATTTTTTGAAGAGATTGATTTTATAAATAATCAATCTAGTCCCATAATAATTTTTTATTGAAAAGTAAAATTCGAAAAAACAACACAATCTATAATTTTTTTATAATAAAAATCTATCAATTATAACAAAAGATGATTCCATTCATATTAAATATCTCTCACAATTCATTTCAAAATTATCTGAAGTAAGATAAATCATGAAATTAACTTATAACCGACCATCAATGATTAAAAAAAAAATCTCAAAAATATATATTTATTAAAAATTAATTTTTATTTTATTATAATAAATCTATCATTCGATATCAGATATCTTACGTAAACAATAAAAATCTATCAATAATACTTGATCAAGTGGTATTTATATTTACAAAATAAGAAATTTTGTGAGTTAAAAATTTCGAGACATCATAGCGTAAGATTATAGTTAGAGGAAAAAAAAACGTGCGGATGAGGAAGACGACCCAATTGCATTAGTCGGCTATTGAGATCGTTCTCCTTGGTTGAACGTTGACTCGTCCAATCCACGCGTTCTTGGTTTCAAAAAGTCAGCGCAGTAGCAGGCTACCATGGGCGTGGCGGCATTAATGGTTTGCTTCATGGCTTTCACCAAAATAGGAAAAAAAAAGAATACTTCATTTCGCCGCCAATATTTTCCCTGGTTTAATTTTTTTTCCCCGGAAATATAAACTAAATTTACAATAACTAAATTAGAATTAAAATAAGTCCAAATTAAGATGGTTAATATATTTTAAATTCATTATATAGTACAAATTGAGTTATCATAAAGATAATATGAGATTAGGTAATTCCATTTTAAATTTGAAGTTAATTTGAATTTTGAGTGAAGATCTATCAAATGAAGAATGAAAAGAAAAATCTTTTTTTTTTCAAATGAATCAGATGAAATGATAACTGGCATGGGATCGGACTAAGATAATTAAACTTGAATGAAAATTAATTACTTGGGTAAGTAATAAAATATATAATTTGTTTCAAAAATAAAAAAGTTAATGCTAAAAAAGTTCTAATCACTTGAGGCATACAAATTATTGTTTTTTTCATCATATAACTTTAAAATTTTAGAGATACTCTCATAGTTTAAAATTTTTATTGCATTTTATTAGGTAAAATATATAATTTCATATTTTATTCTTCATTGATTGCTATCTTTGTTAAGAAATAATATAATTAGTTAAAAAAAATGTAAAACATATTTAATCAGATTTCGAGAGGTAAACATAACAAATTGAAGAACTCTAGCAGATCGGAAATTTTCTCCGTAAAAAAGAAAAATTTATTGCCTTGAAAGACTTTTGGTAGTGAAATAAAAAAAGTGAAAAAAAAATCTAGAGGCAAGATACATATTATGGCGAGTTTATTATGCAATGGCATAAAAAAAACTAATTACCAAATGTTCTAATGTATTGAATCACTATCATAAGGAGCATTCCCCAGAAAGATAAATTTATTAATATTTCCTAATTTCGAATTTGATTGAAAATGTTGTCCACTTCTTATAAATGAACAAAATACAAGACTCGATCTTAGAAGATCGGGATTGATTACACGGAATGTAGGTACATCCTCTTCAAGAGATCTACATCAAGGCAATAATCAATTGGGGCACTTGGCTCGACAGATGATCAAATTACTTATTAACCACTGCTAATAGAATTGCCAATGATAATAATTATACATTCATCTAACTTGAGTACACTCATTCATCCTACTTGCTTGTAATTGGGTTGGATGTTCCCACGAAAGTGCTCAATTGATTAGTGGATGATAGATTTATTATAATGTGATAGAAATCAATTTCCGATGAACACATGCTCCCTTAGTCATTTGATGGTCAATTCATCTTCTTTCACGTAATCTTATGACAGATCGTGAGGGATGTCGGGGTGAATATAATCATCTTTTCCTGTAATTATAATTGAGTTGAATTATTTAATAATTGCTTTTGAATCAAATTATACAAAGAAATTAATTTGAATCATGTAAAAGTTTGATTAAACTTACAAGGATTTAGATATCAACAGATTTAAACACGTTTGAATCTGATACCCATTGATGCCCGAGTTTCACTAGCACTCTTTTGAATAATTGACATAATTGTTTGCATTATTCTTTAACTGCTTGAAATTGGTAGACATGAAAATTGTATAGCCCTGTGTTCGGTATTACCCTGTTTACTTTGTAAGGTAAATCAAAAGGATGTGCTCGGTACCATTCATTACCCGTTCCTTCACCTTTAAAAGAGAAAACAAAATGCATTAAATACAAATTTGATTACTTCTCTTTTCCCCTTGGCCGATACACATCAAATTTCATCTTTTATTGACAAGAACCAATAAATACTTTAGAGAAACGAATTCGTAAGTCGTATACATTCTGTAGGCCACCCTGGACCTACGTAGTCTTATAACTCCAGTTATGAGGATACATACATACATATGGAACTACAAAAATGATTTCGCTTTTGCAGAATTAAATCACTATATAAAAGTTCTAGCACATTGGCAACAACAAAGAATTGAATAGCAAATGAGTATCATCCATAATTCAGGTGCTTTCGACTTTCGTGTCATTGGCTGGTTCTTTGATGTCCTCAGAAAGTTGCAATGAGCCAGCTGATGGCTCTTTCAATTCCTCCTTGGCATTGGTTTCGAATCCACTTCTATCACTGGACGTGCCACCAACCTCATCTTGCTTATCGGTTTCAGCTATTGGTACACCATGTGAATGGTTGGAGTTGTCTCCATTGGTTGAATCTATCAATTGAACCTCACCATTGTGGAATTGATGTTGCTTGTAATTGTCCTTTTCAGTGTCTACAGATGCAGAAAGCATATCACCACTATTTTTTTCAACGGAAGCTTCACTATCTTTTGTAGCTTCATCATCATTGACGAGTTCACTTTGTTCCTCGCTCACTTCCTCATATGGATGATTTCGAGTTGATGGTTGCAGTGAATTATGCCCTATATTTGGAAATCCATCTTCATTTATCTGAGCACACTGGTGGAGATCCTGATAACTGCTTTTACAACTATCTTGCACGACCATTTCTGTTTGTGAAACACTCAAATCTTCCTTAAGTTTGTCCATGACAAGGCTAGTGGTTTCTTTGGCTTTGACAGGTGATGCATCGTGTGTATCATTAATGTCTTTGTCTTCACCAGGTGAGGCATTTGGGGGTGCATCACTGACCTCTTCAGAAATATTAAGCTGCAAGTGATCATGGACAAGACCTCTATTTTGATCTAGCGGCAGACTCTTGATGGCTGGATCATCAAGTGAAGCTAGCTCTGATCTTGCTTTGCCATCATGTGATTCAACAGCAGAAGCAGGTGCAGTATCAGCAGGAAAAGATTGGAAGTTATCCCAATCGTCATCTCCATCTTCATTTTCATCTTCATCTTTAGTGCCACCATCATAAGTATGTTCTTCATTTACCTCTTGCTTTTCAGATTGTGCTTCTCTAGTATCAAAAGTCTGCACCTTAGTGTCCGGTAATTTGACCTGCATTGTCACCTGACCTTGTGGATTAATGGAAGCCCTAATCATCTCCTGAAGATGCAAATTACAGTATCTCAGTAGTTACATTCAAGTAAGCAGAGAAAAGAATGCAATAAAAACCTGAAGTTGATTATTTGCAAGCAACAAAAACTAAAATTTAACTCAATAACTGAACCTGAAGTTGTTGTCTTTGCAGAACAGGCATTTCTAACATCGCATCTTTGATATGGGCTGCAGCTGTGGGAATCTGAACAAGATGGGAAACCATCCTTCTTGTAGTAGTATTAATGCCACTCAGTACCTAAACACATGTCATGTGCAATGAGAAAGCATGAAGACAATAAGACAACATTTCTACTTGCGCAGAATGATGAAAGTTTTCCCTTTTTTTAGACTGTATCATTAAACACTTTAAACTGGTAGATTGTTGTCCTCCTAATCCCCAACATATGAACCTGGCACTACTTGATGAACCACTATAGTAACTATAGCTACCTGTCTATATGCCAATAATTTTCTAATTAGAACTTGTTACTAGGGATATATATGTAGTCTGAAAAGGGGTAGAGTATCTTGAACACTTTAAAATTTGTTCTCCCAATAATTTGGTGATGATATACTTCTAGTCTGCTTTGACTTGAAGCCTACATCTGTCCAACTTCATTGTTTAAAGGAGTCAGTAGAGCACCAAACATTAGATGAGACCTAAAGCTTTTCCTTTTCTGCTTTAAATCCGTAAATGACCATATGAGTAAAGAGTCTAACTGTGCTAAGGTCCTAAGGATCATAGATCAGCCAGGATGCTCTGATAATCTATACTCCCCAACCAAAGAATCAGTTCAATTCACAAGGAGTTGTTTAGCTGTCACTGAAAAAGACATTTGAAGAACAGACCATGATGGAATGAAAAATTCAGTAATTGTATCGTATTGGATGAATGATACATAGATTCCAGTTCAACAAGTGACTGACAATTGGAACTTACAACTCAAGTGGTCTATAACACTGTACGGTGTGGTACACCTTGTGTACACTTGTATTGAGATGTATAAGATGGTACAGTGCCAGATATTGGGCATGGGAATTAGCTTCAAGAATCCAAAATTGAATAATAAAATGTTTACTTTTACACCCACATATTAATATTAACACTAGAATCATCATCATCATCATCAAATTGAGATTGCTCTAGTTATCTGGGTGGCTACATGAACCATATCTAGCTCAATATCACCTGTAATTAAGTCAAGCCGAATCATTAGCTGAATTACCTCTGCATGGCATTCATTGGATTGATAGAAAACAAGATATAAGGCTTCCAGAAGCAGCAGTGTGAAATGATGCTGATGTTCACTTCCTTGTGCAAGTGTGTGAAAGATGAAAAGCAGTTTCAAGCACTCTTCTGTGACAACTAGAAATTCCTTTTTTACTCGCTCCTTCATAACAAATAATTCAGTCAGGCATGAGCAAGTGGTATGTTACTTGACCATAATTGTTCAACAGCTACCTTGAGTGTTTTGTCGAGGAAAAGAAAAAGATTCCCCAGTAATTCTCCAGATAAGAGTAGAATAAATGAATGGTCCCTCCGACGCGAGTCCTCAGCAAGTTCTCTTTGTGCAATAGTTTTCAGCATATGAAGTCCTAAAGCCTGAACCTGTCAATTAACTCCCACTAAAATTTCCCCTGAAACTATCATGTTTTAGGCAGCAAAGATTAGCAAGTATCGTTACCTGCATATTGTTGGTAAAGATAATATTGCTGATGCAGTTGGTGCAGTTGTTCACAATGCTACAAAAGAGCATACCATCAATTGCACTATTCTCTGAGAGGTGTTGAGCTTCATGTACTAGTCTAGCCAAAGCTACAGTTTCTTCTAAACAGAACACAAGTATCATGGCTAGAAGTTTAGAAGACTCATTTATCCTGTCGTCCACAATCAAAATCCTTTTAATGCATTCGCCAGATAAAAATAAGAGGACATCAGCCCAGGATCCTAAGACTGTTTTTTGAAGGTTGTTTTCCTCATCATAGTTTCCAGCATCAACTGCAAATAAGGAGAGGCAACCTGTAAAATATATGGTCATTTTTGCATGCACCATCCAATTGAAATTATCATCAAATAAACAAAAGCACAGAATGAGAGAGTAGTAAATCACAAATTTTCATAAGCAATAGAAATGAAATATGTCAAAACCCAGGCCTGCATGTTCATAGAAATTAGTCAATTACAACCTGCGTATGCACATCAAGTAAATTAACTAATTTAATATGGATCAACACCTACGCCAATACAATAAATGAGCAAGAATTTGATGGTAGATGTAGACTACCCACAATATCAATTAGGAGAGAGCAAGATGCTTCCAATAAAATGTTTGTCCCTAGTTTACTGGTTGACACATGTGTCTTGTCTTTCAATGTTTTCGATTAACATAATATCCTTGTGCCTATCTGGCAAGAGTAGAAGAGAAGAACTAGCTTGCAGGATTATTATCACTCAATTGCCTTTTGGTGTTCACCATCACCATCATCAAAAAATAAAGTTTCATTGGCCTATTCAAGTTGGTGCTGCCATTAGCTTCATATTACTTCTTAGGCCCTCCGTAACGCCCAGGCATCAATGTTTGGTTATGAAAATCTATTGAAGTTGGGTGACAAACAAAATATTTTCAATTATTAGTACTATTGCAGTCCCACAGTCTAGGGATCAACACTTGGTGATGACAGTCTATTGAAGTTTGGGAATTACTTAGTTACTACTGCAAAGTCGGTTCCACACTTTAGGGATCATAAGATTAATTTACTCTATCATCTAGCCTGTAGGGAGGAGGATTCCAGTAGCTGGAACTTGGCCTCCTCCAGAGTAAATAAAAAATCATTTTAATATTAGACAAACGACAATATCACATTAGATTGCATTACAGATAACCATGGAAAACAAGGCTCAGGCATAATTTAACACAAACTACGATTGAAATTTTCCTCTTTTCTTTGTAATTAAGTCTCATCCTTAAATAGAATACTCTGTCTCAGACATTATAGCACAATATAAAACAGGATATTTCCTCCCAAGTCCCAACTCAGAATGAACGGTTTTGGACAAACATTTTCAGTTTTATAACAACGTTATACATAAGCTAGAATGCAGTCAAGGAAAGGAAAGTCATGGATCTATTGTGCATGGAAGGGCCGTGACCAAGTCAAATAACACATACATCTTAGCAAATCTTTAATTGTAGGCACCATATATTGAAGAAAATAGGCAAATTTTGACAATCCTAGGCCATCTGAAGCCTCAGCAAACCATTGATAGAAGAGTGACATAACTGCCACTATCAATTTCCACCTTATCTGGTATAAAGAAATGACACCAATTAGTACAAAAATAAAGAAAGGAGAACCTTGACATATATATAAAGAAACACTAAAATTTATGTTCAATACTACAGGGTGATAGGAACTTCTCAAAAGCAAGCAATGGTCGTGATGAAATATTATATACTTTAACATACCTTTTGCTTTGTCCTATATACTACTGTTTTAAAAATAGTGGACAAGGCAGCAAGCAGATCCTGGCCGCTGGACTGAAAAATTGCATTCTTGCTTCTGCAATTAAGTTGATAGTTAAGATGAAAATTCAGTCATAATGACGACAGAACATAATCTGATATTAGGAAAATATGATAGAAAAGTTAACAATCTTTTTCTTGAAATAGTAAAAGTTTGAGCTCTATGTTGCTTAACTACCTTTGAAATGTTATTACAAAGTACTTGAGAAAAAGCTCTGTTGTTGACGTAGTAAAATTTTCCAGCTCAAAAAAGGCATCAGGACAGAACTGGACTATCTGTTCAAAATAATAATCATTGTAACATTGAATGTTTGTGCTAGCAAAATTATATTAAGAGAAATCTAATATATTTTTGAGATATGTAAATACATTTTAGCGAAAATATGCATACTTGCACTGCCAAGAGTATGAAAATCATCAATGAACTAAATATGTCATGCATACTTTCTCCACAAGTTCAGAAAGTAATGGCAAAAGGAAGATCATCAATGAACTAAATATGCCATACATACTCTCTCCACAAGCTCAGAAAGCAATGGCAAAAGGACATATGTGTTCCCAGGAGGCAAAACTAACCTTGTCTGTGATCATGTATATGTAAGTTACATGTTCATAAGAGATAACAATAGTTCACTAGAAATAGACAAAATATGAGTTTGGAGGAAATTAACAAAACCACCAATTGGACAGATGAATCAATGGCAGTGAACATACACCATCGAATTGAAAACTGAGACATTTTCTTCCCTCTATATGGCTGAGTTAAATATCTATACACCAATTAGTTGCCACTATGCAGTTTTTTCTCCAATAAAAGATGCAAATTAGATTACAGAGTTTGGAGGACCTAATGTCTACTGTGAATTTTGATTTCCATAGATTTCATGGACCTGATTCTTGCCAGTATTGCGAGTATGCAACTAATAGTTAATCTATTGGAATTAGAGCATCAATTCTACTTACCTGTGACAGTAAAGATATGACAAGGCCACCCCTAGAGTAAGGTATCTGAGCATACACAAGAATCTGCACTCGAGAAAATACCTTCCATCAGTCAAATTATAATGACAAGGAAGATTTTAAAAGTAGTAAGCATCAGAAAATATTGGCAGTGTTTTGAACCCTTTCAAGCATCATACAATGATCAGAAAGCCATTAGTTGCAGTCTCTCTTGCTCTATATTTTTGTGCACATGTATACATGTACATATATTTGTGTCCATATATATGCATACATCTATCTATACAAACACACACATTGAGTCTTGAAAGTGCAGTGTACGTGTTGCCATTGTTTTAAGATTAAGTCCGTTGGTTAACATGATACCAAAAGATATTTACCAGAGGGCAAATAGTTACTGAATAACAAAGATAGACTTGAATGAATGCAAAAGAATAAGGGCATTTTACCAAAGGGCGCACCTAGACTTTGGAAATTACCAAAGGGAGCACCACACTTTGAAATTTATCAAAGGGTGCACTTCTTTCTCAAAATATCCCTTTAAAAAAATTATATAAAAAAAAGCGGCCACACAGCCAGGGACATTAAGCCGACCAGTTTGGCTGCGCAACTGGGTCCCTAGCTGTGCGACCAGAGGTCCACACGGGGAGAAGTTTTTTTTATATATAATTTTATATATTTTTTTAATGAAAGGGGTATTTGGGGAAAGAAGTGCACCCTTTGGTAAATTTCAAAGTGTGGTGCGCCCTTTGGTAATTTTTGAACTAGGTACGCCCTTTGGTAAAATGCCGAAAAAATTGGAGACTGGGAGTGTGAAAACTAAAGAAATCAATATCATACGCAAATTCATTTTATACCCTCACTCCCAGAAATCATTATGACCTATGTTTAGAGGAACATATAATTAAAAATTACTGTAGCTGATAGGCAAAAGGGACTGCATACCACTCAAGTGCGATAGGCAACATAAGACAAGACTAGGCAAATGACAATAATTGATATATAGTATCAGTTCCCATGACAATTTAGGTTAATGGAGTCAAATACCGACATATATATGCCTCATTGCTAACTGCTAGTTGTTGTTAGTTTAGGGGGGATTATTTCTAATGAATAACCCTTAAGTAGCCCCCACTACATATAGATGTTATTGATATCATGAAACATTACAAGTATATTCCTTTGAGATACATATTTACACATAGGTCCCAACACTCCTCTCAAGCTTTTTTGAATATATTGTAGAACCCAACTTGTTATGGACATGTTTAACTTTAGGCCTTCTTAACCATTTATTTAGCAAATGTGCCAAATAATCGTCAGAAATAACAAAGTCACAATCTCATTAGATTGTATAACTTCATCTCAAGAAGTGATAATCGCTTTACGTGCTTTGTCCTTAATATTAGATTTGAGGCGATGTGCATTGTCGTTTGAATATCACAGTAAAATTTCATTGGCAATGTAAGGATGTACTCTAGCTTAGTTAACAAATGCTTAACCCAAATGAGCTCAAACCTTGCTAAGGCCATAGTCCTATATTCTCACTCTACACTTAACCTAGCCACCACCACCAGTGTTTGCTTCTTACTTTTCAAGAAAGAAAAATAAGATTACATCCTAAGAGGATACAATAACATGATGCCAAAGAAACACATACTAGAGCATATCAAATACATACTTCGCTGAGGGATATAGATACCTTCTTTCAAGCGAGTCATCTTTATGTCAAGAAAATACTTAAGGCCCTCCAAGTTTTTAGTCTGATGAAGATAAGCCTTCAATTATATAATCCCTATAGTCATCACCTATGATGATGATATTGTCAAGCTCCTAATCATGTCATGCTGAAGAAGCACTAAGTTGAATTACCAAGTCTTTAGTCAAAACATGTCATGCTCCAAATTTTTGGTCAAAGGTGGAGCACAAAGGGGTATTTCGATTATCAAATTATGGGTGGGACGCTGTTTTGATAAATATTTACACACAGGTCCAATAGTTGACAAAAGATGTTATGGCACAATTAATGCAAAACCCCATCAAAATATATTAATTCTTCTCATGAAGAATGTAAACTGCTTAACGACGGTGAGAGAATATTATCCTGTTAATAGTACACAACCACCTAAAGACACCACACAAATACATAATTAGTCATACAAGTATCCATGTACTTTCACATTCAAATGCAGACAAATGCATATGGGAGCGATCAGATATGTACATTAGTAAACACATATACCAACATATATACAAAGAAATTAAATAAAATCAACAAGATTACTGTTGATAGATATTCTTCAACATAATGCAATGGTCAACATCAGTCTAAGTGAATTCAAATCCAATAAATTTGTTCCCACCACGAACAAATTTACCTGCAAGATGTCGGCGCAGAGATCTGGTGAAATAAATTCATGTTGGAAAAAAGCTTCAGTTGAAAGAGAATGAAATACAGATAGAGCAATCTCATAGGAAGGCAACATAAAATGAGACCCCCCTTGCAACACAGGACCACGATTTCTCTTTTCATCAGGAGGGAACAATGACACTTCCATATCTGATACAAGTTGCTGTCCTTGAAACATAATCAGCTGTGACAGTCCCCACATAAAATGAAACTCCTCATTTTCCAAACCAACCATGCTGTAATCAGATAAGGACAGATGTTTATCCGAAACTTTAGTATTTGATTCTGAAGAATTTTCTGTTTTGAACTTCAGAGGTACAACATCAAGAGCAATTGCCTGCAGAATTAGTGCCCAAACTTCATTCAAACACTTTTTCACCTCGAAAGAAACCACTGCAAATTGAATCCCATCTAGGAATGGTTTATACTGCAAGAAAATAACCATAAATGAGAACTCAAGTGTTTCAATCTACCTTTGTAATAAAAAGAAAACAAAAGAAATGTATACTTACATAAAATTTTGAATGCAAACCAAAAGACATATAGATAAAATCTTTAAGAACGCTAATCCAGTATTTCCCCAAAATTGTCGAGCTGGAAGAAAATAATGGTACCAGCTGCAGGTACCCATTAGGAATATCTTTCTTCTCCTTCAATAATTGATAAACATAATTCTTTATGGAAGCATGGGCAGCCAGAAGTCTAATCTTAATCTATTAAGAAAGCCAAAATCATGGATAAAAATATTAAAATTAATAATACAAGAACCAAATCATCATTATTATTATTATTTGTTACAAGGAAGATCAGTAAAAACTAGTTAGCACGTCCTCACTCTAATTTAGGTCTAGCTTCGAGAATTCAAACTATAAAACGTCAATAAAAAAATTCATGGTGGTAGAGAAAAAAGTACCTTGCATGCAACCCATTCAGCAAATGATGGATAGTACAAGTCTTTAATATCATCAAGTGGACGAGAAATCAGAGCATGCATGCGACTAAGAGCAATCTGATCTTCACTAATGATTCCGCTAGTCAGGATCTGAAATTTCAGGTGCAATGTTTTTTAACACCTTATACTAGCAAACAAGTAAATGAGATCAATACAAGAGTTGTAACTTTTGCACCTTCGTTGCTAGTTCTAGACCAGATTCCAAGAGAAGAGGACTAGAAGATGTGCTTATTGAAGTTCGAACAGCAGAAACTAGTTGAGCCTGCACAGAAAAGAGCAGTCAAATGCAGCACAATAATCATGAGATGCATAGCTGTACCTTTAATCATTTATCCAACTATTATATGTCAACTGTTGCAAAACCAGGGATATAAAATTTCCAGTTTGTTCTGCAATTATGCTTACGAAACATGAATAAATAATTGTTCTTACAAAGAAAATAAATATGATTAACCTACCTGATACTGTTCCAACAAGAGGTGACCGGGAAGATCAGGATCCAATGTACCACCAAACTGCAACATTAAAATATAAGGTCAAATGTCCAATGATTATCCATGTGTAAGAGCTCAATTCAAGGAACAAAAGAAAGAATATGAATGTAGAAAACAGTAGAAATAATGAAGATCAAGAAACATGAATATGTAAGAATGAACGAGAGCCCCTTCAAAGATATATCTGCGAGTCAAAAACACCAGATCAATACAGTTGGAAGCTATATGAATATTTTTCCCATCGGTACACCACAGTATTTTTTATTAAACAGAACAAACCAACTAGGATGACAAATATGCATTCAGCAATTTGATATTGCATGAAATACAAGGAAGCCGCATAGTAAAGGATAAATTACTGGAATTTATAAAGACTAAGCAGAATATAATTGTTGAATAAGCCAGTGAAGGGTTACTCTGATTATATATAGTTCACTAGTAAAAGGAATGTTTAGACAGTGAAGGGTTACATAAAGAACAACTTTGTCTAAGAATTGTGCAAGAATGCCCGTACATGATCAAACTTATGCAAATTGCAACGGGACACAAGATTTATCTACAGCAGAATTAGCAACAGAATGAGCTAGAACAATATATGTTATATCCAGAAAATTTAATAAGATTTTAATGGATGTAATTTAGGATAATTGGAATTTAATAAGATTAATTTGGGATTTTTACAGCTGAACTAGATGTGTAAAAAGCTTATTTAGTGGTTATAATTTGAGTTTGAACGCTAATTTGATATTAGATAGAGTAGTTTCTCAAGTTGATTTCACTTTGGCTCAAACTAGGCTCCAATCAGACTCAATTTGGATGTTTAAGGGATGAGCAAGTTTTGGACCAAAATAAATTGATTTAACAGGTTTAGTCAATTTGTTCTAATGACTAGGTTTATTGGGATCTGGTATGAGGTATTTTAGATACCCATTGTTTCCCCTCCTCCCTAGTCCCATGAAAAGCCACGAAATCCCCTCCTCTCCGTTCAGTGTGACACGCGTGACACACCTGGAACCCCTCTTCCTCCTCTGCTCAATGCAACCTCAGCTCAGGATGCTGCTCCTGATTTAACCAAAGCCCCAAGTTGTAAGCTCTCTCCTCTCCAAACATTTTCCCTCCTCTTAACCTTGCGTGAGCCCAATCCATGTGATGCCACCAGTGGCTCAGCGCTCCTCTGCCACTGCTCTTTGCTGGCACAACTTGTGCATCCTCCCACTCCAGTTGCAGCCTCCATTGCTACTTGACGATTGTTGCCTTGTCCCATGTCACCATCAAACAGCTGCACCTCCCGCGGCAGAGAAACCATAGCATCTTCATCTCCCGCAGTCACAGAGTATTGGAAACACCATATTGTATTCGGCACAACCCTTGTAGTATCCATGCAACATGTTGTTTCACACCCATCCACTGATAGTAGGTTTATGTTTTGATAACTTACGTCTTGTTGTTTTGTTTGGGTTGGCGTGATAATTTTTATTGTTGTTCACTAGATTGTTTTCCAGGACAATTAATTGGGAACTGATTGAGTTGCAGCATTGGAAAGTACCTCTTTGATTCAAGGTAGAGTCTTACCTCTATTTCTTTGTTGTGGGCAGTTTCCATAATGGTTGGGCATTGTAGATCACAATATTCACTATGATCTTTGTATTTGATCGGTTTGAATTGAGTGTTATGTGTAGATGAGTTTGAAGTCCATGAGAAGAACAGATTGGTTATGACAATAATATAATGAGGCCATTGGTGACATGAAAGCTGTATTAGTTAGTTATTGAATCAACAAAAGCAATTGAGATTGTTAAACAAAAAGATAAAATTAGAATAATCTCAGTGGAAGTTAGAGGTATTACTAGCAAGAATGATTGCACATCTAGATCCCTAAGGATAATTGTGTTGATTTTTTCAAATGATTAACCATGATAAATATGTGGTCTTGTGGGTTGAGTTTTGCTTTAGTATAAATTGTTCAGATTAGAAATTTGATCAATAATCCAAAATTAAATAATCTATTTAGGAACGTGAATGATGTAATGACTTCAAGGATTTGTGATGGCATATGGTTGTATACTCGTGACATCAATAGAGTAATCTTGGATGTTTATATCCATGTTTAGGAGGTTGGTCATTTAGGAGATTGGTCTTGATGTGCTAGATAATATGGAGAAGCTGTTTTTACCAGCTGTTCAATATGCTTGTATTGTCTACCGCCATTGTATTCTTATTACCTTCTTTTTTGATAATATATTATTGATACATGTGTGATCTGATGATCTATAATCAGCAATTCACGGTAACAATATGTTATATCTTACACCGTACTAGAGTTTGATTGTGTAGCTATTCATGCACCTTTTTACACTGTATATATGTGATGCATGTGATATTTATCTAGGATGAACAATGCAATTTCTGTGATTAATTGATGTAGAGTAGAATGCTACCATAGCATAGAACATGATGAACCTAGAGCATAGTCCTCACGGGGTGCTTAGTTGACTAGTGGGTGACAGATTTGCTACAATGGGGCAGGGGTCAATTCCCTACGGGCGCATACCCTTGGGGAAAAAAACTCCTCCCACCCATAGTCATTTGACGGTGGGCTATAAGTTGATCCCGTGATTTACCTCCCTTCACATAACCTGGGGACGGGCTATGAGGGGCGTCTGGGGTGAGCGTAATCACCTTTTTTTTTTTTGCTACAATGATGAACCTAGAGCATAACATCATAGTTGAATGATTTACTTGCTAATACGAATAGGGTCTTTGGTCCATTAGGACGATCTCAAACCATATAGCAGTCTGTACTGTCTTTTCTTTCACCTTGACCATGTCTAGCATGCTGACGAGTACGATGTGTTTGCTGCAACTCGACTACCTTCAGTGGTCGTGCACATGTTGGAGCGCAGACAAGCAACACTCTCTGTCACAGAAAAGGATAGTGAACCAGCTTTCACACATTAAATAGGTCCACACGCTTATTGATTGGTGGATTGTAGTGGGCAGATGTGGAGCTCTTTAAGTGAATCATTGCATTGTATATTTCTATATTGTGTTTGTAGAGCTGCCATATGATATTCATGACGGATATAACCTCTACACTTTACATACTTTGATTTCATCACATGGAAGTGCTATTGGGAACCTTGCTGTAGTTGAGCCTTATTTTGTACATATAATCTACTTTTCATATTTGTGTTCCCTTTCTCTATGTTGCCTTCAGTGTTAGGTTATCTATCAAGTTGATTGCTAGATTTCTTGGACGATTGCTGCTTCTTGATTGAGGTATAATTTTTTTGCTCAGACGTGACTGTAGATCACGTGCACTGAGGGAAGTCTATTGTTAGCGTACCAGCCTCAGGTAGGGTGTAACAATATAAACTTCAGGAAGTCAGTTGAGAAGGGGCAACACATGCCAGCACACACTAGGGTCAATGTCTGTTTTTCCCTTACAAATCTGTCTTTTCAACTGACAACTAGCAAGAATGAAAATTATTTTCTTAATTAACCAGCACTACCTAACCAACCAAGTTTGTTTTTTAGATTGTTAAGTAACCAAAATTGTTAGTTTCATCAAATCTATGGAATACATTTCTATGCAAATTAAACATTACGCAGGTATCCTACTTATTGATATTGCAACAGAAGCATGCAAACACACAATGGTTAAGATCTAGTTTAATTTTCCACAAATTTGTCGTTTTAAACTAACAATTCACAAGAATGAAATAGGTTCTCTTAGTTCATCAGCACCGCCTAAATAGCAAAGTTATTTCTTGAAATTGTTTGATCATCAAAATAATATATCTCATCAAAACTATGGGATGCATTTCTATGCAAATTAAACTGGCACCCAAGTAACTAAATTATTGATATCACAACACACAGGATAGTAATCTGCCAAACAGATAAAACACCATTCAAATTTGGGTATTACAGTACCAAACACCAATACATGCAACAACAAAAGGCTACTTCTAATGGCTAATCCTAATGGTCTAATGGCTAATTCTTATACTCTTGGTTCGAGCTATAAATTTTTTACTTATCCACAAAAAAAAAAACAATAAAAGGCTACTGACAGGATAAAATGAAATAAGTACAAACAAAATCTAATAAAATTTACCTTGTCCATTATGATGCTTAGAATTCTCACACCAATATGTTGCATGCCTTCAAACTGGCTAGTGCTGATCTGTAACAACTAAAATTTCTGAGTGTCCAAAGAAGTAAATTATGTATGTTGATGGCAACAAACCCAAACATGTAACTACTGACACAACATTTAAGTGCAGAAACCTGATAAGAAAGTGAGATTAATTCTTGCAAGTGAAGCACTAGCCAATCTACTGATGATCTGTCCCTGACATTCATAGCAATCCTTGCCAAAGAAAGATCAAAATGTGCTGGGTTTGATCCAACTGCAGTTGGTAGACAGCTCAAACACCTAGAAGTTATGAACATGTCAGCAATTATTGACATGACAATAATTTTTGCCTCAAAAGTGAAAATATTATTGCACACACTGAACCAGGAAACAAATATAAAATAATAGCATAAAAAGTAAATTGTATAATACAAGCAAGTTGCTTCTTTTAAAAAGCTGACAGAAATAGTAGTAAATGAAGCGACAACATGATCGTGTATATTTAAGAAATGAAATGGAATTTTTTAGCTGCATCTTAGCACATAATGAGCTACAAAATCACGTGGATCGTGCCATGGCATTCAATGCAGGAGATACCAAGACATGTCGATGCTATGTAGGTCAACATATGGATAAAATAGAATATAAGAATCCACACAGTTCTCTGGAAACATTATGTCCAAACAAAGCTATGATTATTTAAGTCCATCTCATTCTTCATAAAAAACCAGTTACATAGTTGATGCAAGACTGTATGTTTAAGTGTTTTCACTAAAGGGGAGCAGGATTTCATCTATGAAAATGATTATGAACATCCCAAGGAATTTACAGGGATGCAAATATGGACATACTAAAATAAATATTGGCAGAGGTTGTCAAAGTTATGAGACTTGTAACAGTCAACCAATATCGCAGTGAAATATTACACCTAGAAGTTAATTGAGTTAATAGTAGCTCATTTACCAATATCGCAGTGAAATATATTACACCTAGAAGTGTAAGTTTTTTGAGTTAATAGCAGCTCATTTACTCAAGTATTTTGAGTAAGTTTTTTCATTCAGACATGGCAGGTTGTAACGCTCAGCCTTATTGTCATTCATCAAAGAAGAGAGAGGAGTGATACTGACTATTTAAATATCACAAATTCTTAAGAAAACAGGAAAATCAGAGCATCACTAATTCACCAAAGAAAAGTACAATACTCTTGAAATATAAAGGATTTTACATACTCAGCAGCAAAAAGCCTGGTACGATATCTGAGAAGATTCTCCCTCTTATAAGCGGAACCAAATATGTTGGCAGAATCATGCACCTGCTCCCCTTTCGAGCTAGCAATCATATCTTCATCATCTTCCCCATAATGGGACTCCATGTCACCATCAGATGTGCCATTTATTTTACTACTATTGACTGCACTTGAGTAGTTATCAGATGCAATCCTTCTATTCGGTGTTGCTAGAACCTAGCAGAGTATTTAGGATATGTAGTGATTGCATAAGGAAATTAGGTAGTCAGCAAATAAGTATCAATTAAAGATGACAACTACAATAAATTTAGTAAAATCAGGTATGCTTCTTGTAGACTAAACAAAGCAACTGAAGTGAAGGGTTAATGGCAATTGTTAAGTTGATAAAAATATTCTGAAGCTGATGGCCATCATAATAGTTACGAATAACAATTTCCACAACCAAAAGGATTTATCAATAAAAGCACAGTGCATAAGTTTAGACAACATTGAAGATATGACAAATTGGAACAGTTTATACAAGGATAACAAGTCAATAGATATGTCAAAGCAGCAATATCTTGCATCTGCAAACAACATGTGTTAAGAGGTGGATATTTGTTATTGTCTTCAGCTACCATGCCACACATACAACATGCTGTCAATGTCATTGTATGCTCTTTAGTAAGGCCTAATTCTACATTAAGGAATAATTAAACTCAACTATGCACCATGAGGATGCCTAATTCTAAAGAGCCATACACAATTGAAGGCCATGCAAACGTAAGTTTTGGAGACAAATTCACAACAATCTAGAGGTATAAATTCAAGACATGGAACCAATTGAGCTATATGCAAATGTTCCTAAAACATCCAATTATTTCCCAAAAAGTCTATTTATTGTTTTAATTATTTTTCTAAGCATTTCATTGGCACTTCTAACCATTAACTAAGTTTAGGAATATGTGAGGTCTTGCTCTATAAAAGCACTGTTTGTTTTGTGTTTTCCTCAAGTAGAATCAAGAAATAAGCATCTTCGAAGCTCAAGTGTTCTAGCTCTATTGTTTCTCTTGTTCTCTTCATTTTTCTATAAGGCTCTCACTCAAGTTACCATTCACTAACTTGGTGCTTGAAGTCTAGGACTCTAAATGAACAAAACGTTTGAAAGCAAACTAGATGTTCAAACAAACTTGAACAACTTATTAAATTAAATCAAGAAGCTTGAACGCATATGTATTCAATTTTTAAATGAATTTGAACTATTCATGAACAATATCCATGAAGAAAGCTTGTGAACCATTTTGTTTATGTTTGTTCAATATGCACAAAATCAATCAAATAAACAGATTGAACACCTCTTTAAATTGAATGAACAATTTTAAACACGAATGTATTCAATTCATTAATATTTATGAACACAGATTTTGAATTGTTCATGAACAATATCCACAGACAAAGCTCGTGAACCATGTCCATCAACAAAGTTCTTATCAAACTTTTAAATAAACAAAGCTCTCAAAATAAAGAAACAAGCCTATAATATGAAATTCACTAGACAACCAAACAAACTTAAAAATATAAAATTTCAAACAATCATACAAACTCGAATTAAGAGCTCGATAACATCTAAACAAACCATTCTCAAGGTCGAAAAAAAGAAAAGCTTGAACAATAGTTTGTTCATTTTAGGCGCAAACTTAGCTCAGTTACCTTATAAAACAAGCTTGAACAACACAAAGCTTGATTCAACTAAAACAACTCAATGAGGCCTAATGTTGATATTATAATGAAGTGACCACATAAGAAGTCCTTACGCCCTTTGCCATGGAAAGAGGGAGAGTGAAACAAGGGAAGAAGCAAGCGAGGAAAGTTGAAAGACATGCTCAAGGCCTTGGCATGAGGTTCAACAAGACAAATTGGTGATTCATGACCTCCTAAAAGAGTTTGAAGACATGAATGAGTATTCCATGGATGAGTCCTATAAACTTGGCGAACAACTAACATCACACTTGAAGAAGGAATCCCTTCTCTTTAACAATGAGAAACTCAATTAGAAGGAGTCAAATCTAGAGGAAATAGAACATCTAAAGCAAGAGTTGTCCATATATAGACCTAATCTAATCTAATCTATGATGGCTCGACCAGCCAATCGATGGGGAAAATAGAGGTGTTCAAACCAAAAGAGGTCAAGGGCATTTGTTCTACCTCAAAAAGCGAACAACTTTCTATGGTCAATCAAGCAATATTTTCTAGTCATGAAGATAAGTGGTGACATCTCCACGGTAAAAACAACTTCTATGCATCTTGTTGGTATTGCAATGCTATGGTGTCGTACTTGGAGTTTATTAGATGCAGCGTCCATTAACACTAGGGATAATTTTCAAGCAAAATTTTAGAGGCAATTTTAACATGTGTACACTTATTGGCCCAAGTAAAGTTGACAACGCTCACTCAAGAATATGACCCTCAAACTTATGTCAAAGAATTTTCAAACTTGTTCTAATTCCTGTCATGGGAAGAAAAATATGCTTTTCTCGCTTTTGAATGGGATCAAACCATGGGTTAAAATGGAATTGCAAAGAGAAGGCATTCAAGACCTCATCTCGCTTATAGGCTTCAAGCAAGCAGAAGAATCACCACAAACAGGTCATAGCCATAGTGGTATCCTAAAGTCAAAGTTTTAATAACAGGTAACACCATGGTGGTTCCATAAAGTATTGAGACAAGTCTTCATCTAGCCATAACAATGGAGTAGGCAGCTATAGCAAGAAGGGCAAACAATGCACAGCCTGAAAGTAGTAGCAATCAAAGTCATGGAAAATCTTAAGGCAGATCACTAAAAGAAGGCATACGAACCACAATCTTATTGCCTATATGAAGGACCACACCAAGTATGTGATTATCCAAAAAGGGCAAAGCTATATGCACTTGTTGGCAGAAGAGAAAAAGGAGGAAGATGCCAAGCTTGGGTCCCTATACAACCCCAACATTCTTATAGACGTCAAATGCCAAGCAACAATTTTAGGGGCTCATTTGCTAAAATCAATGCATTTGTAGATACTCAAGCTTCTGATCTCTTTATTTCATAGGAAACAAGTGAGAAAATGCATCTCAAAGTGAGAAGAGATAAAGGCAAGCTAAATATTGTCAACAGGAAGGAAAACCTTGATCTCAGTACCTCCCCTGACATGGACATTGAGCTGGGACAATGGAAGGACAAGAGGAATGATCTTGTAATTATATGTGATCTTTATGATTGTTATTAGGCGGGTTCCTTGGAAGCATACATGGCATTATGATCTTATAATTCCCTTTTCAAATAGCATTTGTGTTCTAGAACAAGAAAATAAATGATTAATACTGGTGCATATAGGGAAAGACAACCCCATCAAATCATTATCCACAATACAAGCGACCAAAAGAGTCTACTATAGAGAGAGATTACTTATTTCAAGACACTAAAGGAAAGGCACATAGATATCTAACTTGCACCTATAGAAGTGTTGAACCTAGGAGGAGATTACTGATGTAATGCAACCGAAGTTGCCCAACCACTTCCCACCAAGGAGGTATGCCATAGAATTGAATTGGTAGAGGAGCAAAGCCATCGGCAATTGCATCTTATCAGATGGCCTCTCCAAAGATAGAAGAATTAAGGAAGCAATTGAAGGAGTTACTAAATGTATGGTATATCCGGCCTTCAAATGAACCATATAGTGCACTAATCCTTTCCTAAAAGAAACATAATGGTAAAAATTAGCTATCTGATTCCTCTCATTGCTGAAAGCCAGATTGTTCACAAAGTTGGACCCAAGGTCACAAAAAGTAAGGTTAGCAAAGGGAGATAAACCAATAACTACTTGTGCGACTAGATATGGCTCATGGGTGTTCCTAGTAATGCTATTTTGCCTCAAGAATGCTCTGACAACCTTCTGCACTATAATTAACAGAGCACTTTAAGCTTCCCGATCACTTTGTTTTTTAATGGGACTATATTGTGATCTACAATCGAAGCATGGAGGAAAATGTAGAGCATTTACAACAAGTATTTGAGTTCTAAGATTGAACCAACTCTTTGTTAAGAAAGAAAAGCATTCATTTACCCAATCAGAAGTCAATTTACTTAACCATATTGTGTGAGAAGACACCATCAAGATGGATTCTGCAAAAATTCAAACAATTATAATTGGCTAGCAGCCCAGCACCAAAGCAAGTACTCGAACCACATTTCTTCCTAGGACTGGCAACTACTATTGGAAACACATCAAAGGTTATTTAGAAATTGCATCTTCTTTCACTGATATGTTAAAGAAAAGAGTCTGGCGGGATTGGAGACCTGAGAACTCTCTTGTTACTTTTATTCTCTTAGTTTTTTTCTAATTCTTACTCAAGTTACTATTAGCTAAGCCATGCTTGAGGCTGTACCTTAGTTCCAACAGACTGACCACATCACAGCAGCACTAGACATACTTTAGCTACAACAATAAGTAGGTTGGACATGATAAGAGTCAGAGTATTATTATAAGACATAGCATAGTCATAAAGGCATGCCAAAAAATGAAGAAGGTAAAACAGTGAACAAAAAGGTAAGCAATTTTCACAAATATAATGTAAGGGATTAGCAGAACAGGTACAATGGATGTTTGAGGATAGGTAACGTCAAAAGAATTATTACTGTAAAAATTGCAGGTAAAAGTTTGATTTAGTGAAACTTTTCAAAATAGGAATTTCTTTGAAATAATAGTTTTTCTACAGTAGGCATAACTGTGAAAAGGACAGCTTCGAAGTACACCTTTACCTTTATTATCGAGAGGCAAGTTAGTAATTGACTACCAGAAATAAGGAAAGACCAAAAGAAACCTAAATATGCATAAAGGTCTACATGACTAGAAAATTATTTATGTTTGGAAGCAGTTTGTAAGTGGCCATGTATACTAATTAGTGCATCCTTGAATAGTTACCTTAAATTTGCAACTTTTGACAGCATGCAGCCATTTTAGCAAATTAGTATGCTAGTTTTAAAACGTAACGACGTGTTTCTTGCAAGGAAAGGTAGCTGGGAAGGAAATAAGGTTACAGAAAAGTTTCCCCAGTGGCACTAAGTGTTTTTGTACAAATTTCAGAGTGAAGAACCAAGCAATTACAATGATTTGGTGATAGAATAGTCAATTATATCCAGAATCATGAAGGTCATACCATGCATTAACAGTTTGAATTTCATAAACATCCATTTGTAACAATACTGTAGTCACATAAATGTAGATAACTAGTGCTAATTTGTACCTTGTTACGAAGAATATTCAACCAACGCGATGGACATGAAACACAAGATATATGAAGCCATTGAGTAATTGTTGAACAAACCAGACTAACAATCCTACAGAACAATTAAAAAAGTTCATCAGCTACATTTCTTTTTACAATATAGGATCTAGGACATTGTACATAAACAAACTTAATATAGGGATTGCAAAAATAAAATACTGACAGAATCATATTAGACATCAAAAAAATTCTAGTAAGAACAAGCATAAGCTAAAATGTTTATTAATATTTGTGAAATTTGGCATGCACTTTGAGTGCTTAAAGAGTTAATTATGCTTTAACTTAAAATAAATTTAGAATTTTGAGATAAAAGTGGAGAAATATTTCTATTATTTAATTAGTAGACTCCTTTTAGTGGGGCTTGGTCTCTGTAAGAGGTCAGATGAATGGATTTAAATCAATGGTGGAAGACTTGATCGTTGATCCAATTAATGTTGAATCCAATAGTTGAGACCACATCACTAGACCTACTGCATAAGAGACGAGTTATTATAAGTACTAACTAGTAACTAATAGGGATTACAGAGGTACTTATTGGGGTGTCAGCACTTCATAGGAGAGACAAACAGAGAGAGCTGGTGGTAGAGTATCAACATGAAGAGGAGATCAAGGCTTCTCCAGGATCCCATGTCCTTCAAGGAGACTTTGGCAGCAAAGAAGACATCAAAAAAAAAAACTCACAGTATAAGGCATTTTGCTACCTCTTTTCACTCTAGGTCTCCTTGAGCTTTGTGTTTTGGACCTTATATATTTTGCTTTTGAAGTTTTGTCTCTATCACTATTTTATCCTCTTGAGGGTATTTGATGTGTTAGGAGATGTTCCAAAGGAATCTCAAAGTGCTTATTGAGATTGTTATGTCAGTTCAAGGGTGAATAACAGCACAGATAAAATGGGTGGTTGATTAGGCAATTGACAAGCCTATCAATTAACCTTGTTCTGGTGGTGGAGATGTTGCTGTTTGTGGAGAAAGAAAAGAGGTCTATCATGAGCAACTCATGTGAATCATGTTCATACAAAGCTCTTTTATTTCATCTCATTGCATAATGTGGACAAAAATTGGGTTACATTCAAGGTGAGCAAATAAACCCCAGTTTTTTAAACAAGAAATGGATTATCTAAAAATTCGTGGAATAATTTGTTAGACCTAATAAATTCAAAAACCTAGTTATAACCAATTAAATTAGATATAATTAAACTCTTGTGATTTGAGACTTGATATCAACAGTGTCCGAAAGGTGGAGATGTAGCTGTTTGAAGAGAAAGAGAAGGATATCATGAGAGGCTCATGTGAATCATTATCATACAAAGCCCTTCATTTTTATCTCATTGCATAATGAGGACCAGAATCAGGTTAGATTTGAGGTTAGCAAATAAATCCCAGTTCGGAAACATGAAACGGATTATCTAAAAATTCATTTAATGTTAGACCTAATAAACTAAAAAAAAAGACAAATGTTTAATCAATTAAATAAGAATTAGAATCTTTACAAGTATAAAATTTGCTAGAGCCCAAAATGAATCTAATCTGGGTGCAATTTGGTCTCAATTAGGGTTCAAATTGGAGCAAACCAAGTCAAAATAGCAAGAATTGATACTTATCAAATTGAACCAAATTAGATAGTTTTTAGGTATCAATTTTCCTCTCCACCTCTCTTACGTATGTGCCATCCTCACTGCCCTCAAGGCATATTGCTAACTCCCCTTTCTACAGGAGTGCCACCATTATACCTAGACACTGACAACTGCACCATCTCTTCCCATATTTCTACCTGCCCCAAGCTCTTGGAGTCTCCTTGACTTTCCCAACAACATTGACAAATCCTCTTGAGCAGGAGCGACTCCATCCTCTCATCGGCCCCTTCTTCCCTAAGAAGCACCAGCAAGCGTCCAGGCTCCTTCTGGCCACATCGAGAGTAGTTTAGCCTCCTCTAGCATGATCTCTTATTATTTATGCAACCCCTTCTTATTGCACTCCTATCTTGACAGGAACTCCTTGACTTTTTTAGTTCCTTATGTTGTTTATTATTTATTTCGGATCCCTCAAGTGTAGATGTTATAGCATAGTTGCTTTACTGATCTAAGACATACAAAGAATTATCACTCTCATATATAATTCACAAATCAAATTATTAATCTTAATTTGATAATGCATGAATAGAGATTGACATTATGGTATTGATGTGTATTCATACTAGCATGTCACATGAAACATATATACCTAGCATAGAGAATTGATAGTGTACCTATAATACATGGTGATAGTTGTGGGTAAGGGTATGAGTGTAACCATCTTTCTCTTCTCCACACCTCTAATTCCTACCATAAACCCCCAATTTCTTGATGTTCTTGTCTACTTTTGCCAATGTTTGTGTCTCTTTGGTATTATCCCTATGATCTTCTAAAGCTCAAATACTTTGGCCAAAATCACAGGCAAAATGAAAAAGAATTAGGTCACTCTGCATTAGGATCAATCTTTTTTTCAACTTTAGAAATGGTTCATTGCATTCGCCTTACATCTTTTATGATTTTCCATCCTTTTTCATTGTTTATGAGAAGTTCTCCAATCAATTCTTATGTAGTACTCATCGCATATCAGCTTGAGGTGGCACATTAGACGTACTACTACTATTGTTTCTCTGATCACTAACATTTACAAATGATGTGTAAGGACATGTCATAAGGCATTGTCTACCATTTGCTAGGCACAATCCAATAGCATGTACAAGGCATGTGCTAATAGAATTATGTGCGGCCGAGAACAGTACATTCGGGGTGTGACATAACTAGTGTTATATTTTTATCATAGAATCAGAATTTTGAAGTATTTTAACCGTCAATTGTTTTTCGAACTCTCCGAAGAGAAAAGAAAAAGAAATCATGTATACAATAAATCTATATACACATTAGTAAAAGAAAATATAAGTATGGTGGTATAACCTACTCTGTATCAGTTTCCTCATCAAGCAGACTGAACAAATTTTCTTCAATAGTTGCTTCAATCATGGACTTCTGCCAAAAAAATGTAAGTGATCTTATAGAAGTAGACATGTATAGCTAACATAAACATGAAAGACTACTATCACAAGTAGGATAGTAATGTATAAAAAAGTTTATGGATGTAATCATGTAAGCCATATCACTGGATTATATTGACAATTCCAAATAACCATACATGATATTATTAGAGAATGATGAAAGGCCAATATGTTGCCCTGTTATATTCCAAAAGATTTTGGCAACAAAAATAAAAAATAACAAATAACATTAATTGAGAATATTTGTGATCTATTAGAGTGAATATGTTCCGAGATAATTTGAATAATTATCTAGGTGACTATTAGCGTTTAGGGTTGATCCTCAATTCAATTTGAATTTGAATATGTGTGCTTTGAGGTTTTAGTTGGAAGTAGAGTCTTCCGGTTCAGTGGAGTTAAGTTGTCATGCTAGACCTCAACCAAATTAATTTTTAGGATAAATTAGGTTTAGATGCAATTTGATTTTAGTGATTAATAGGTCTAACTGGTGGGCTGATGCGATTGGGTTAATTGGATTCAAATCGAGCTCGGTTTGAACTTAAATTTAGATAAGTGACGGTTCAACCAAGTTAGATGACTTGGGTCGAAGCACTGATAGATGGGTTTTTTTTATAATGAATAATAATGAAATCACCATTAAGAAATGATGTAGAATAAGTATGAACTAGGCCAAAGTTATTGATTGATTAGCACTAAACCTGGATTCTTCTTATTGATCAATAAATAGATTAGATTCATGATGGAACAGAATAAATTATATCAAACTATGAAGTATTAGTTTTCAATTTAAAAAAAATATATATGAATTTGGTTCATTCCACGTGTTCAGGCATCTGACTCATGCCACAATTCATCATCCCATTGTTTCTTGCAGGTTTAGTATACTCTATTTGTAAACAATGGTAAAGAGATCTCTTCCAATGATTACAATAATAACCAAGCCTTATCCCACTGTATAGGGTCGGCTATATGGATCCTCCAATGCCATTGAGCTCTATCCTCTACTATATTATCATCTATATTTAAATAAATCTTATCTTGTTTTATCATTGCTAACTAAGAATTTAAACAAACAAAAAAGAAAAGGTGGCAAACTCAATAAGTCCATTATAGTGATCCAGCTAAAAAAAATATGCTATTTGTACCCAATTAGATGAAAATTTTTAATTAGATTAAGCTACTTTGAATTCTTGTGGTGTTTTTCATAGTAGTCCAAAGGGGGTTGAATATTAACTAGGTAAAAGATATGTGTGAAATATGGTAATTATGAAACTTTGACAATATACATAGTAGCCTGTATTTTTTGTTGTACATATAATCCAGTAAACCTATTTGATTCTCAGAGAAGCATTTGAGCTATTTCAAAGCATGATAGTAATGTAAACAAATTGAAAACAGCTCATTGAGCATGTCATAGTTGATAGGAGATTATTTCCTTATCTGCTCCTCATATAGATTTGCCACTATCATATCAAACTAAATGGTAACTAACATTGGTAGAACAAACGTTAAATAAGACCTAAAGAATAAACTCTATGAAGACATTCTAGATTCTTCATACAACAATTAGATGGTTCATCACAATTGAGAACTTGATAGCATTTGTGACATTTAAAAGGTAGAATAGCAAAACAAAACCATGAGTTTCTCACCGGGTCCTTTTCAATAAGATGGCGAAGAGTTGATACAGCAAGATGACGAAGACTAGGCTGTTAAAAGTACATGAGCATATTATAAACAAAAAGGAGAAAATGCATAAACAAAGTCTCTCTGCTTCCAAAAAAACCAAACAAGACAATTTGTGAAAGTCCCCAACGAAGGCCCCAATGTTACAATCCTAAAATATTGTGCATCTCTATTCAAAATATATCAAACAAGACATTGTTTCATGGGCAATTTCAGAATTGTCTGTCATGGGGCCTTGATAGATAGATTTTGAAAATGACAACCTTGTTTGGGTGTTTTGGAATAGAATTGACTTTTTGGGTATTCGCCCAATGAAAAAGTAAGAACTGGTATTAATATAAAGATACCTGTCTAGAGTATAGAGTAGGGAGAAGGTTTCTAACATGAGAATGCACAGAAGCAGCATGTGGAGCAAAAAGTACAAGCTGCTGAGTGAATCTAACAGATCTGCAAATAAATTACATTGATTGTCAAAAAATATATATATAAGAATGCTACCACTCAATACAACCAATTTAATGACACCATAGTTCTTAACAGGTTCCATATCTCATTAACCATACATCTGATAAATGTAACTAAACTAAAAGATACAAAAGTTTAAGATAGATACTTACTCTATGAGGGATGATGTTTCTTGACAAGAGCTTATTTCTGCAATAACAGACTGGCAAAACACCAATGTCATACCAAAAGAGGGAAAACAAAGGGCTTTCTAATAATATCACAAGTACATTTCTTGACACGAACAAAATATATTACATCATAACACAGTATTATTTAGAAAATATGAGAAGCTCAAAAATAATAGTATCAGTCAACATAATAAGATACCTTGCAACGAGAAAAGAATGTACTTCCAGGAGAAAGCTCAGGACCAAGAACAGCAACTATAGCATTTATAAGGCGTCCTAGCTCCTGCCTAAGATCCGCCGATCCATTCTCCTCTGCCAAGAGGATCTCCATGGCGAGAAAAAGTGTTGCCTACATATCACAGACAAGAAAGGACAACGCATAATAAAAAGAAAAACTCACTCATATATGTGGATCGTGGGCTACTAGATGCAATATTAAATTAAAAAAAAAAAAAAGAACTCCCAACTACTTGAAATCAGGATTATGGATTTTATCTCCAATGCATGCTAACCTAAAATAAGTCAATCTGCTACCAAGATATGGCCAAGGCATTCAGATTTACCACAATCATGCCATTTAAAAAGTTTGAAAAATTATGCCGCCACCTAAATAACATTTGCTAATAAAATGTTGGTCTAGGCTTCCTTATTAAGGTTGCTCTGGACACATTGGTGGTTATGGGTAATTGATTATTTAGTTATTGTTGCTTATCCAGAGAGAATAAAAAAGATTCAATGATTTGGAATTCAAAATGATCTTGTCAGTAAAGTGAAATAATTGATTCAGAATATAGAAAACCATAACAAAATAACAGGCATTGCACTGTCTGAGCACTGATTATAACAGGTCACATTGTACCTGCACTTGAGAGACATACGATAACCCAGCAGCTTCAATGATCAATAGAAGCGAATGCAAAGACCATAACTGCAGATTAGCATTTGAACTCTTGGCTGTTAAAGATATTGATTTAACAGCCGAAGTCACCAGAGTATTCAGTGCAATCCCCCCTGCACTGCATTCCATATACCAGAAATCATCAATCAGCTTCAAATACCACAGAAGAAAATTGCAGATATATTAAATAGACACTAGAAAAAATTTTACACCTCAATAATTTCTTCATGCGATTAAAAATTAACATTGCACAGTTATGACCTTAGAATTTGAATTTGCTTTAAATTATTCAAATTAAGCTTAAATTAGACCTAGAATTCTATTAATAATCTGATTGAATTGTTAGGCTTCGATTCAGATGTTGACAAACGAAGGAGACAAAAAGATCAAGATTCAGGGGTCATTTGGGCCCAGATCATATTTTTCTTCTTTCCAGATGACTAAATCATGATTTACATGGTATGATCAATTAGATTATGTGAGGTGTGAAAATTGAGGTGGTGACTAACTGTTCGAACCGGATATCCAAACTATAGCATGGTATGATATTTTAAACCTTGGATAAAAGTATAGAAAAAATGAGCTAATGATTACCTCCGATAAATACAACCCAATGATAGAGAGATGGATGCAATGTAATATGGATCTGTTGTTGTAACTAGCTCTCCAAGAAGTGACCGAGTCTGATCAATAAAAGCAGTTCAACAATGTAGAAAACAAAATAAGAATTCGGAAAAAAGGAAGTTCAATTCAACAACTATTGTATATTTCATATCCAACTTATTAGTCAGCCAAGTACAATTAAATGTCCCTAATGAAATAAAAATATGTTTACAAATCCAGATACTACAAACATCAAATTAAATGAACACATAAGCCTAAAAGTATAAGGTGTGAGCAGAGTCTACTACCCAAAATGACTAACTACTTGGGTGGGGGATGCCTTCTGCCACGCATAAGCCTAATAAGATCATCCAACTTGGCCACACATGCCTAAAAGAGCTATCCCCAGCCCAGAGCTTGCTAGCCATCATCTACCTCACACTGCAATGCCTCACTTGGCATATTTGGGGTGCCTAGATTAGGGCAACTTTCAAACAGAACTCATGTGCCTCACTCTGTGATTTGCAGGACAATGATGTATACATGCATCATGCCATATCAACATCCCATAACTATTAGATAAAGGTTACCCTGGCGGCCTGTGGGAAACTTCGATGGGGCCAGGCCGGTCGCCCCAGGCTCGATGTTACTTGGTTCATCATTTTTAGATAAAGACATCACGTCATATCAAGGAGTGCAAGTTGTGTAACATGATAAAGGAAGGACAAAAAATATCTATCCCCACAACTGAGTAAAAAATATTCTCTTCAACTGTGGTTAGAAACCAGTAGGTAACTAAGTAAGATATTCTCTTTTCAAACTGTGGTAGAGTAAAAGGATAAGATTGAGATCTTTTCAGTCTCCATTTTCAGAAATTTTGGAATATTAAGAACAAGGAAATAAAGCAAATTAGTGTGTAACTATCTACTTGAAATTCTAACCATCAAATGGTTTCTGTTCACTCACAGCCATCTTCTCTAATCCATGTCAGCAACAATTGAAAGCATACACGGAAAGTCATCTCAAATCTGTGTTTACTTGGAGAAGAATTAGTGGGAAAAGAATACATTGAATGGAGGGAAAATAAAGGACCACGAATATATTCCACCAACCCTGTTGACTTTGATGGAAGGAAAGAACAAAAGAATTTAACCTACTTGACCATGACTTGAATGACAACCATCGGTACCTGTGACAATGTGACATGGCCGAATAGCAATGGAAAGGACAAGTAAGATCATTTATCATACAAAAATGTGGCCAGCAAGAGTAAAAGTGAAATGATCATTTTTGTATTTCACTCCTTGAAAAGAGAGAAGTTGGTGGAAGTATTTGCCAAGATTCAAAATCTCAAGTCATGCTCGAGTTTCTGCTATGATTAGTTTCAATGCTTAAATTCAGTTGTGGTTCTTTATACTTGAGTAAATGAATAAAGTTGTTGATATCACAAACAACAAGTCTTGTTTGTGGCTTGTAGTTACAAAAAATCTATTCAAGAGATGATCAGCTAAGTTGTGAATAGGAATCATACTAACAAATAGCCATATTCTATCCAACAGTTGCAGTCAGAGACAATTATAGCAACAACATCATATAAACCAACCTACCATCTTTGCAGTGAAGATATCACTTGCAAGGCGAGCTAATAAACCAAGACCCTCACAGGATGCTCTTCGTTGAGCTGAACAAACTTCACTTTCTGCAAGAATACCCTGCTCATTTCAAGGAACAAATAAATCAGCAAAGATATGAATTAGATCGACATTGAAAATTACTGAAACAACAGAGTATGCACACCTGGAAGATGGCCTGGATGATGGTCAAAATCTCAGGTATTAGTGTCTGCTGCCGTAATGCAATCGTGGCCTGCACATAAGGATATTATGAGTTCATGAAAAGGCATTTCAAGAGTGCTCCTAATATGCTATTCTATCAAAATTTAAAGATGGTTATTACCTTCAACCCAGCCAGTAGGCCAACACATGCATTTGTTACGGTGGCCACATGCCATGGTTGCTTCTTTCCATTTTTTAAGCACTGATCAACTTTGTTAAGTAGTGCCATTTTTCCTTCATTATCCTTGAGATATGGAATATCAAATCAAACAAACAGATATTGATCAACTTTTATTAGTGAATACATTAAATACTTCAAAAAGATCCTGGTGGACACACCTGGGCTGCAAACATGGTGCCAAAGCATAGAAGCATCTGATTAACTAATAGTTTGCACATTGATTCTGACTGAAGTAGATACAATTAATCACCAGTAATTAGATAAAGTAAAAGTTCAGGAGCAGAAAAAGATAATGAGCGTTATATATGTTGTGCAAGGAAGAAAACCAATATCTGGAATGATTTATCCTTTGACTGAGGACTAACATCTTCAATGAGTTTGGCCAATATTTTAAAAAGAAAGGATACTGTTTCAATTAACATATTGAAGGGGCAAAGCTTAAAAACAGTCGATTAGGCATATCATCATCTATTTGCATAACGATTAAGATATACATAAGTTTCCTAAGGCATACCAGTGAAATTCTGGCTCAAGAATTTAAATTAATTAAACCAGGACAGACAAAAAAGTATATGAGGTTCAAATTTTTAAAAGACACTTTTCAACCGTGCCATTGGACTTTAGATCCTTAAGAATAGGCTAGCAAATGGATAGAACTCTCTTGCATATTTGACAGTGGGAGGAGTCAGAAGATTGGAGAGATGAGGAGACAAAGACCAGTATCTAGAAATATATTTCAAATGGATTCTCTCCTGAGTATATTTACTATTGGTGACAATCAAAAAAAAAAAAGGCAATGGCTCTGCTTAGCCTTATGATTTACAGATTCATGGGTGTTCCAACATAAAGTCATTATATTTTCCTAACATTTGATACATAAGAATACAAACATGATCGAACCTATTATTCTATTAAGCCAAAAAAAAAAAACCATGAAAAAACATTAAAGTATATATTAAAGGATCACCTATAACAACTAGCAGTCAAGCAATATGTGTTTTCATTACCTGAGGGAAGATGCAAATATTATCATCCCAAACACATGGTGTTAGTCCATCTTTACCACCATCAAAAGCTCGAAGTTCATCTTCATACCAATCACTAAGAATGCACAATAACATGAGCTTGTTAAAGTTACTGAAAATGAACTGCTAACGAACAGAATTTGGCATGGGATATCAAGCAATATGTTTAGCACATCCACAAAATCAGTTGTATGAACACACATCATTCTATCACCATGCAGAAGTTTTAGTAAACAGAATGCATAAGCATGAAATAAGCACCTCCCAGGTACCCAAGGGCCCAAACATGCTTCCTTCTTGTTTAACAAGGTTCTCAAACTTGAGCTTTCTTCATAAGCAGAAGGATCACTTTTTTTGCATGTTGTCACAATGAAAACAAAACAAAATCATTACTAAATATCATGAAAAGCATTTCAGTGTTAAGTATGAACACCACTCAAGTATCAAAGATAGCAAACCAGATCGGTTTACCTAAATGGGGAAGTGCATATTTCGATAATTTGCTGATGATCATTTTGATAGGCCTTAGGATTGGGAATAGATTGATATGCCATCAGTGTTCTGATTGTGAAGAGTGCTAAAGCAGACTTCATATTTGGTAATTGCTTTGTGGAAAAGAATGAAATGTAGAACAAAGCTCTGAAAAGGATCAATTTTCATATTCGGATATCTGTGGGGGAAATCAATGAAAGAAGTAGCAATGATAGAGGTGATGAGGAATAACTAACCCACTGAGGTATGCCAATACTGGTTGTAGAAGAACTCCATTTTGAGTTGCAACTTCTGGAGAAACAAAGCTTCTTATAAAGGCAGTGAGCGCCTCAATTGCAGCCGATAACACACTAGATCAAAGTTTTGCTGAAGTATTAGATTAACCATACTAATAATGTGAAATAGATGATTCTACTAGACCGTAACAAATGCATTATGTTGATTTCTCAATGAATAACTGCAAAGTGATGACAAAGTATCAAACAAATTTCATATATATTGTTCAGTGGGAATATCCAAACGAAGTAATCCATCTCAATCTGAAAAATAGTAAGAGAAAAATAAAGTTTCTTCAAACTGGCCAAACACGATAAAAAACTGTAAGTTTCACAAGAGATTTCTCTGGTCAAGAATTGCACATTCACAAGATCCTAGAGGCATCCTCCAAACCAACTCCAAGTATGTTGACCATGACCATTAGGACAGAGACCCAAGAATCACAATGATCTGGTATGTGACAAATCTTGCATGGCAACTGACACCTTTGAGATCGAATATATCTATAAATTAATTGTTGACAACAGAAACAACTGATATTAAAAATACAGGGGGAAAAAACTAGTAGTCAGAAGGCAGCCATTCCAAACATCCAAATATAAACCCACTTACTGAGAAACATTGGTTCATATAGTAACATAACCAATCATATACTTGGAGGCAACTTAAAACTTAAAAATGACACTTTATAATTGGATTTGAAACACCGCACATAAAAGGAAAACTGTCCTTGTGTTGTCTCCTTCCGAATAAACCCCAAATGACACTATTCTCTAATCACTTGATTTATGGAGCATTGTGTTTGACAAATATAGAACATTCTTTTCTATGATATTACAAAGCTTTCCAAATTCTAGTCAAAAAAAAAATATAATAAGAACACTAGAACATGCATGCAAAATGGGACTAACAAATACATAAGCGATTGTAATTTGTAGGAATGACAAATCATGTTTACAGCAGTTCAGCTGCCAAATCTTGTGTCTGCCTAAAGTAAACTTCTGGATTTCCAGCAAAAGGACCAGCCCAAAGTAAAAGAATATCGAAAACTTGGTCCTCCAATTCCTGCATAAATGATAAGCTTGAAGGTAGCAAAAAAAGCAAGACAATGCAAAAAAGGAAGAAGAAGAAGAAGCAATTCTTTCTAGAAGCTTCATGAGCACCTCTTTTGGCATGTTTGCTACAAGAGAAGCTAAAAGCAACCAGCCAGCCTCTTTTTCGACAATTGCAGCTTGAGGGTTACGGCTGAAGGAACTCAACATCTTTTTTGAAACTTGAAAGACTGAATGAGGCAGCCTGCAAGTGGTATATTGGATTAGGATAAATAAAATGACTATAAGGCCATTACACAATTAAACTCTTATACTATTTAATATTACGAAACATTGATTACTTTCAATATGACACTATAGAGAGAGTTGTGGACTAATGAAGAGAGTTCAAAAGTTTAGATGAGCTAGTAACCTTGTGAGGCGGTGGTTGAGCCCAATATAGTTAATGCTAGTCTTCCAAATATAAGTTGTGTCGGTCAACACGGGTGAAAATTTTCATTCTGCCTATTGATTGACACATAGGAAGCTCCTATACCTCACTACGCTAGTGGATGAGTTCTTCTGAGCCTTTTGCTTTTGTTGTGATCCTTCCGCCTTCATCATCTTGAACTTCGCTCGAGCCTTCCATCTTTGTCACGAGGCTTATGCCTTTGTCGCAAGCTCCACTCAAGCTTCCCCATTCATCACGATTTCCTCTTGAGCTTTTCCCTTCGTTGCAAGCTTCGTCGAGCCTTCATCATGAGTCTTCTACGAGGACAAAACTCAAGCCTTCGTAGTAATCTCCACTCGAATTGCAAGCTCCTTCCACAAGCATCTTCCGTCTTCATCATGAGATTCAATAAGCCACGAGTTTCTTCCGTAATTCTCCACTTAAGCCAGAAACCCTCGAGTAAGTTTTCTCTTTCTCTTCTTCCTTCACCTCCTCTTCTTTCCCCTCCTCCTCCTCCTCCTCAGTATGGCAACACCCAGCTAAAATAGAATGATACAATACCAAAATAAAAGTGTTCTGGTCTCTACCAAAACTCTAAAACAGTTCGAGACTTTAAACTTTGGTAATTTGGTTGATTCTCTCAATTAAGGCATATGGTGTAGAACCTCAGCGAATTCGCTTTCATAGATAGGAAATAATTCACTTTAAGTTTGACATGTAAACTGACATAAGAGAGGCGGCAAACTACTTCCCATAAAGGTGGAGGCGTCTGAAACAAACAGGGGAAACATAGCAAACAACACCCACATATGATATCAATGGACCAGTTGATGCAGATGGCACAAATATAAGTTGGAACAAGACAGTTATTTGGGTAAAGTGCCAACAAGGATTGTGTTAATGATGAAAAATACTAATAAAAATCATAAGTTTAAATAAAAAAGCTAAACTTTGCTAAGTCTTGTAACTGTTTTGGGAGAATTGACATATTAGAAGTGCTAGACAACAACCATAAGAGGTAGAAAAGGTATTGAAAAATCATCGTCGCATACAAACGTGCTAAGATATAGAAGTCTTCTGAAACATGACAACACGGGAGATTAAACAATAACCTTGCAGGATATCCAAGAAGTAACTTGGGTGAGATTGAAACAAGTGCCGCCAAGAGTGCGGCTTGCCCGTGCAAAGAGTTTAGCTCAAGATCCACATTTGTTCCCTACTTTTTGAAAAGATAACACAAGTCAGTTTCTCAAAAGCAGGAAAATTTGTTTCAGAAAAAAATAGAGGCAATATATGATGCATAAGAACATATAGCTCACTAGGCAAATGAGAGAAATTGTAGAACCATCCAATTATTCAAGCTTTGTGAGAGTTTGCTGATACAGAAAACTACTTAACTAGAAGATTAACAAACAGAAAGAAGGCCAATAATCCAGTAGACAGATAAATCTCATTCGCTGAAGTAAACACATGCAGCAAGGCAGGAAGATCACCAAAATTAATTTAAACATGGAAAGTGATAAACATTGTGAAATGTAAAGTACAATAAGGTGGGGAAAACCTCCTCACCTTCAGGACCTTCAAAAAAGATTAATATATCTCTTACTACAACTTTACTATGCATAAGTTTAAAGATAAAATAAAGTGCCAATGCATGTTCCAAAACCAGAGAAAAAATGTTGAGGATTGTTGTTAGGCCTTGATAGTTAGCAAAACAATTATGTAAATCATGTGAGTGTGGAGTAGGCCTTCATATGCTACTAAAATAGTTCAACTATTAATCATGGTTTGAAATCTCATACCATATCGGATGAAACGGTCAAAACGTATCATTCTGGTAAATTACCAAAACTCGAGACCACTCGGCACCAAGGTTCAAAATCTCAAGCCTAATTTCAGTCTTTGACCAGAAAGATACCATTCCAATATCATATCGATGCTCCAATGCATGGTGTCAGTAACATTGGAGGTTGAAGGAGGAAGAAGATAAAATAAAGAAAGAAGACATTAGTGGTATCCAATTTCAGCATACATCGAAACATTGGCACGATACTGAAACAATATCATTCGAGTCAAAGACTGAAACTTCCACACGGCTCGAGATTTTGAATCTTGCTATTAATATAGCCTCTACTAGTTTTGGTAGTAAGTTATGAGATAGCATACCTTAATCTTCCACCTTAGGTCAGCCTCACTAGTCTAATCTCTTGTTTGTATTATACTACCAAGAAAACAATCTTAGTTGGCATGCTTAGTTTAAAACTTACAATTGAAAGTAATTAGTCAACTTACAAAATAAATTAGTAATTGTTTTCTAAATTTTGAAAGTTTTATTGGATGAAAATTTTGATAATAGCACAATCAGTTGCTCTAGTATTAAAGCACACCTCGACAATTCTTGGCCTTTGTTACTCTAAAATTTGCATAGGGGATTTTTCAGTGAAATTCTTTGATGATTATTAGACGTCAAAGACAATAAGCATACTATCAATTCAGAACCAATAACTGTCATTCTATCATCTCAAAACTATTTGTCACAATTTAGAAACAATTCTTAAACCGATGCATTCACTTGAAACAATGCTAGAAAAATTTGTAGTTCTAATGAACTTTTATTAATGAGTTCAAATAAAATTGAGAACCTGGATGTAAGCATAAAATAATCTAGAATGTCTGTTACAAATCTTCCAGCCAACCAGGATTACCTTCTCCAAAGACCCGCCTTCTCTCAGAGCATGTAAAGTTGTGACACCATATGAAATTAATCCACCAACACAAGTGGGATCAACCTTTGCCAATGAACGCAATGTCAATGCAGATTCAATGCGTACCTACAAAGAAAATATCCAAGAAATACAACAGGAGTAACGACAAATAATGATAAAAAAAATAAAGAAGAAAACAATTGACAAATTTAAGCAAAAGAAACTAGAGAAAAGATACTAAAAGACCAACACTAGGCCTTTTGTTGCTGAAGGGCCAAGACATGTGAGCTAGAAAGATATAGCCAACTTTAGAAAGGCCTTCCACATACAAGATTCCTATGTATCATTGGACTATTTTAACAGCCATCAACATTTTGACATTTAATGCATTTGACAGAAATCAGACATGGAATCACGGAATGATTAACAAGCTTCTCTTGGTGAGGATAGAAGGAATAGTCTAATTTTAAAAATTAATCATGTATTCCTGTCTCTCCTCTCAAAAATATTAATCATTGATATAATGATAGGTAAGGAAGCATCAATATGGTCATCTTAAGAACACATACCAACCCAATATGCTTAAGACAGGGAATAGGACGATCAGAACAGAGTTTGATCCAATTAGAATAGCAAATAAAAAAATCCAGGTTTTGAATTAATTAGGTTAGGCCAAATAAGACATGTATATGAAGTTGGGAACTTGAATTTAGTTATCTAATACCTACCAGTTTTGGTACTCGTGTATCTTATTAGTTAGTTTAGAAGGGAAGTATTTGAACTTGATCCGTTTTAATAATACATATAAAATGTTATTTTGCATTATATTCGGAGAGAAAAAAGTCTGCCATGGCCGGTCCCAAGCTCGGATGAGAAAGGGTGAGGGTTGTGTTAGGTTGTTGGCCTTGAATTCAAACAAATGTTCAATGAATGAATCCATCAAATTATTGTGCTAATGCTAGGTTATTCCTCGGAAGGAAAGCGTTGTATGATCCGACTATAACGTTTCGGCAAGGACCGCTACATCTTCATAAAAACTCAGGTGTAGTGTTAAATATGCAAAAGTTCGCATTATAGGGTCCAATATCGATAAGGACTTCGGTGTAGTGTTAAATATGCAAGAGTTCTCACACCATAGTTGGATAAGAACAAATATTGTAGGAAAACTAATGATCTGAGATTTGGAACATGGAACATAGGAACGCTTATTAGTAAAATAATGGAGGTAGTAAATAGAGAAGGCAAAGATGATAGAGAATTCGAGTTTTAAATTATGGTACACAAGAAGGATTAAAATAAGAAATAGAGTAAACATTGTTGTAAATAGTTCGTTAAAAGATGAAATTATAGTAGTTAGAAAGGGAATAGGATTATAGCTATAGTAGTGGCGAAAGAAACTATTATCATAATTAACATATATGCATCTCAAGTAGGATTAGATAAAGACACCAAATTTATGTTTTGGGATGACCTAGATATTACAAAATATTCCACCAAACGAAATGATTTTAATAGATCTAAATGGACATGTCTGAGTGAAAAATGAGGAATATGATAGGGTGCATGGGGTTATGGAACAAGAAATGAAAAAGGAAAAAGTATATTGAATTTTGCGATAACATATGACGCTAATACGTTTTTTAAGAAAAGAGAATAACACTTGGTCACGTTCAAAAGTGAGAATAACAAATCGCAAATTGACTTTCTTATGATTAGGAAGAATGATAAAAAAGATTTGTAAATATTGCAAAATCATCTCTAGAGAAAACTTAACTACTCAACCTAAGTTAGTAGTATTGGATATACGCCTCAAGCATAGTATCAATAAAAAGAAACTTTTAAACGCTTATATCGAAAATTAAATACAAAAGAAGGGGGAAAAGAGATTTACAAAATAGCTAAACTGAGAGAGAGGAGATCTTATCCAAATAAAATGTATTAAAGATGAATGCAATAGGGTACTCGTAAATGCTGAGCAAATAAAAGAGAGGAAGAGGTATTTTCATTAACCTTTTAATAAAAATTTAGGTGACCAACTTAATTTAGATAATTTAAGTAGGTCAAATGAGTATAGAAATTTAAATTTTTATCATAGAATTCAAACTTTAGAAATAGAACAAGCTTTAAATGGGATGCAAAATAAAAAAAAAATAGTTGAAACAAATGATATACAATAGAGGTATGAAAGTGCCTAGGGCACAAAGTATTGAATGACTTACAAAGTTATTTAACTTGATATTGAAAATGAAAAAAATATTTAATTGTAAGTACTCTAGTTCCTTTATATAAGAACAAAGGAAACGTACAAAATTGTGCAAACTATAGAAGTATTAAACTAATGAGTCATAACATGAAACTTTGGGAAAGAATAATAGAAAAAAAATTAAGGAAGGAGACCACGATGACCGAAAATTAATTTGGATTCATGATTGAAAGGTCGACAATAAAAGTCATATATCTTCTCAGACAACTAATTGAAAAGTATCAGGAACAAAAGCTAGATCTACACATGGTATCCGTTGACCTAGAAAAAACCTATGATAGAGTCCAAGAGAAATTATATGGAGAATTCTAGAAAAGATAGGTGTTAGTATAACATATATTGAACTAATTAAGGATATGTATAAGGATGTAACGACAAGAGTGAAGACTTCAAGTGGATTAACCGAAGTGTTTCCCATAAAGGTAGGATTACATTAAGGATCGACTCTAATTCTTTATCTTTTTACACTAATCATGAACGAGCTCACTAG
>JBBUKS010387803.1:0-19192 GCA_038050645.1 Hedychium gardnerianum
TCTTTCCCTTATAAGCCCATGATCTTTTCCATGTATTTTCAATGTGGGACTTTGTTTGCAACCTTGCAACCCCAACAGTAATTATTATTCGAGCTAGTAAATTAATTCTATGATTTATCTATTGGTCTTAAGACGAATTGACAAGACATAACGTTTCACCTTTTACCATCATAATAATCGATTAAAAAATTTAAGTAATATTTTTATTGATTGATTAAAAAATTTAGAATAATATAAAATTAAATATTTTATTAGTTTATTTATATTTTCTAATATTATTTTTATATGTCATATTAAAAATAATATTTTTTTGAATATAAATTAAAATTTTTAATTAATTATTATTATGTAATAATTTATTTAGGAAATTATTATATTGATGAATAATATTTGAATAGATTGTTATATTATAATAATTGAATTGAGATCATATAGTAAATATGAAGGGATAAAAATAAAATTAAATATGTAATTTAATAATTTTAAAATTTATTTATTTGATTTGAATATTAGATAATTTTAGTATTTTGAGGACTGAAGTCGCTGGTGAAGGAGATCGGATCCTGCCACGTGGGGATAGAACATTGGAAAACGGAATCATGTGCGCCATCGAATCGGTCTATTTTATGAAGACTCGAATTCGATTTAATGATCATTATTTAAATTAATAAATTAATTTTTATAATTTGTTTTTTATATTAATTTTATAATAAAAAGGACGAACGTTTTGTTTTATTTTTTATCATTATTAAATCGAATTCAAATTCGGGTGCAGTTTGATTCGGCCACTTGGTACATTCAGTGGGATTTGAGTGCCCGAATCGGCTTGATTTTGGACGCTTTTTTTTAATTTTTTTTTATCATAATTAATTAATGTGGTTCCAGAAATACTTTAAAAATGATCACCGTGGATGCTTCAGGAACATCCTCAAATTCCTACATCTCATTATTACCCATCCTCATCTCTCCCACCTGCATCGTGCAGCTCCAGTATAGTCTACTGTTTCCCTCAAGGTGCCTCGACGCCGGGTTGCATTCTTCCGAGCCGATGGGTTCTTTCAAGAGCTCGCAGGCCTCTCTTCGCCTCTCCCCCGTCCACCTCGTCGCTTCCTTTCGCTCCCCAAGTCCTCGTCTCAAGAAACCTCAACTTTCCACCGTCTCTTGGTTCTTCCTCAAGAAAGCGAGGCTCGTTAGCTCAATCCGCAGACTGGATCGAAGCCACTTGGTTTCCGTTGACGAGAAAAACTCTGGGAACTTAATAATGGAAGAGGAGCGACCTTCCTTCGATCTCAATCTCGCCGTTATTCTTGCTGGGTTTGCCTTTGAGTCCTATAGAAACCCTCCGGTGTGTTATTTAGTTTTATTCTTGTTGCTGCCTCATATTTTTCTTTACTGTTGATTTCTTGGTGAATAGAATGATGTCGGATGGCGCGAGGTTGATGCAACTGATTGTCAAACAGTATTCCTCTCTGAGTACGTATTCTATTCTCGCGATGCGCTTGATCGCGTGAATCTTTATTGATTCACCGTTTCTCCTTTATATATATATATAAAGCTTTCTCTATTGGTTTTTATGGTTTCTCCTTTTGTTTCTTTTTTCTGTACACTCGAAGCTTCGTGATAACTGAGAGAATTTTACAAAAAAGTTATCTATTTTTTCCTTATTTTGTTTTCTTTAGCGCTGATCCTTACTGAGTCCGTATGCGTATCCTTTTCTTGTAATTCGCTTGCCCGTGTGAATCTTTGCTGGTTTACTGTTTCTCCTCTTTATACACTGAAAGTTTGATCATGAAAGCAGATTCAACACTCTTGCCATCAAGTTGTTCTCATCTTGTTTTCTGTAGCCATATTTCCTTTCTTTATAACCTGTAATGAATGTCTGCTGCTTGTTTAAATCTTCGTGTTGGTAATCATGCCGTTTGGAATGTTTTCATGGGTGTGATTTTGATATCAGATCCATGGGATTGTGTTGCTACTGGTAAGGCAAGGGGAGGTCCTTTAAAGGATTGAGAGGATGGATCACTTTTATTGGGGGGATATACTTTTATTGGTAGGGCATTTATGGATCACTTTTAAAGAAGAGCTCAGCGGACTTGAGTGCTAGAGGTTTGGATTGAAGTATTGCTTAGATTGGGTTAGTAACTTAGGGAGGAGCTTTTGGTTTTTGTTTTGGGCATATAACATCATTGTAATTACGTTGTGATTTGTTAGCTAGCAGGCAATGTACTTTGTTTTTATTGTGAAGCCTTTGACTATTGGTTAGATTCCCAAGTTGTATTTCATTTGTGATCACTTCGAATGCTGGATATTTTTGTAGGAGTATGATGATTGGTGAGCAAAATGAAGGAGAATTACTTAGGTGTCAATTGACTTGATCATGATCGTTGACTGGATGCAATTACTTGGTGAAGATAAAGTTTTTGTTTTGATTCTAGTTGATTGCCACAGTTGACTAGTTAGTCTATTGGCTATATTTGGTACTACAAGCAACTGGGTATTCAACAAAGGTGTCCAAATTTGAGCTGTTAGAGTCTTTGTATATTACTCTTGTAGAGCTTCTGGGCACTCAATCTGAACGGATTGTGCTCAGCATCAAGTGTGCAGCTTTTGGGCACTCATCTTAATGACTTGTGCTCATCTTGAAATGTTCAAAAGGACCCAAGAGGCTTGGACGCTTTAGCATCCTAAGCTCTTGGGCTCTTGGTAATCTTGTCTCTCCCTTGCTTTTTTAAAAAAAAATTATTTTTAGTGATAGATAAATTTGTAGTTGAGTGAGATCCCTTGTTAAGGGTCAAGCTTGTGATAGCTTGGGAAATCTTTTTGGTGGAGTTAAGGTGGAACCTTGGATTGTAGAGCTTTACCCTATTACCTTTTGTAAAGGGGCACTATGAAATTTACGGGGATGACATACCAAGAAGCATCACAAGTCATAGAGTAGGAGTATAGAGTAGGGGTAGGGGTAGGGTCTTCGAACCAGGAAATATGTTTGTGTTAGCTTGTTAAATCTTATTGGTTGGCGTAGGTTTTAGCCTTGGATTGTAGAACTTTATCCTAAAGTGGTTGTTTAGTGGAATTTGCGTGGTGGCATATTAGATTCATTATAAGTCATGTAGTAGGAGCAATGTTTTTGAACCATGAATAACCTGAGTTAGCATCATGTGTTTCATTTTTTTTTCATTTCCTCTACATATTAACTTGTCACTAACAACCTATCACGCATGATCTTACTTGTCTACTAATCGTTTGTTATTGTTGCATATTTGTGTGACAATCAAAGAATTTGAGTGCGCATTTACTCACCTTTCTTAGCTGGACCACGATCAACTGTACAGTGATCTCTTCTCCTTATTAACTAATAGTTTACATAGGTAGTTTCAGTTAGATGAATTTTCCCTGTACTAGAGTCGTTTTTAAAAAAATTTGTAGTGAAGTTGCCTGGAACAATTTTGAGTTGTGATTATTGAGTCAGTTATATTATCATCTGATTCCTGTACAGTATATACACAATGTGCAAGAAAAATAAGAGTACATTAGAATTATTAAAATTTTCTATATCTCTACAGACATTCTTCTTCTATTGCTTCTATTCTTGCTAAAATGCAGCCTCCCCATGTGCTGAAAAGCCCTTTCAGGGTCTCTCCTCAGGCAAGTAGCACCTTATGTCATTGAGATTCAAGACTTTTGGTAACATTTAAAGGGATGCATTTTATTTGGTGCTAAGTACTTGCTGGATGAATTTAATGGTTTCAATTTAAACTAGTCTTAAAATTTCATGAAAGTATCTTTTCCATATTGGTCTTTTACAACTTAATTCAAGTTGGAAACCAAGTAAAATAGAAGGGATAGGTGATTCTATGTCATTGATGAAGTTATTTAGTATCTCGATGATCCTACTTCCTTTGGAGGAATTTTCACCAAGCCTAAGTTTCAATATGCCTTGATAACAATGAGATCTATGTTTTTTTTTTGTTTTTTGAAGATTATATCCACTATATGCAGAATCAATTTTTGGTTCTGTAGATAGCTCACTTTCTCACAAATATGGATTTGTTGTGTCAGTTTATCGTTTTGAGGTGCATGGCCTTACTCAGGCATTATGTTGTAATGTATGAGCACTCACATGCTAAATTTGTTAATAGTTCAAGGCAGAATATGCAACTAATATAGTATATACTACTACAAACTGATATTTGACATTTGCACTGGGAATCAAATTTTCCATTGAATAAATTGCTATGCTCAATTTTACTTGGGTAAAGGGAACTTAGCTTAAATGTCATCAAAGAATCTTTACCTTGATATAAGAACCTAATTAGTGTCATTTAATTGATGTTGTCTCTTCTGAGTTGTATTACTATTGTTGTTATCGTATTTTGGTAGGAAATTTGTTCGTGAAATATATGAGGGGCAACTTCAAGTTAAGTTAAAGAAAGGTGTAAACTTTCCTGCGATGGACCCATGGGTACGACACTTTCCTCATTCTTATGAAAAGGACTTTTGAGTTAGTATTCGACTTTTGTTATGGAATACTTAATTTATATTAACCAGGTGATTACTGTATATCCACCTATAAAAGTTTGATTTTGGTGGGGTAAGTTATCTAGAGAACCATAGTTTTCTGAATTTACCCAGGTTTGTAGACTGGTCTCTCTTGGCTGATGTCCAAGAACTAGGACTTTGGTCTTATTCAGTTCTTTTCTTTTTGAATGCATTATTCTAATTAAACTCCTTTATCTCTTTTGTACTCAAACATAACAATATATTCTCTGCACCTTAAGGTAGGGAAATAGATTATGCATAGGATAATTTAAATTACCTAAAATAAGATTGAGAAAACAACACTTAATTTTGCTAAACAACAACTAGATATTACTCAAACATGGACAAAGGCAGGAAGACAAAAGTTGTTGGGATCACAATTGCATCTGGATCCACTTGAAGTTGGAGATGGCTCTATTGTTGCTTGCTAGAATATGCTATCTCAATCATAGCTAAATGACCATGATAGATTGAAAAATCAGAAGGGAAAGCCACATGATCATGCTCAAATGAGTTTTTCCATGAAAGAGTCAGTAGGTCTGCTTTGAGGATGCCCTAGAACTTGGTAGAAATTTTATGAAAAATTGTGTGGTCTAGGGTACTTAAGATTGAGTATGGTAAGGTGGATCTGTTCAGAGTGAAATAAATTTGATTATGGGGAGCAGGGATATGATGATCATAGTTAATTTGAATGAAAAGGAAGTGAATAATCTCTTGGTAGTGACAAACTAATGGCATAGGATGTTGGAATGACATTGGAGAAGGAAGAGTTGGTGTCTCCAAGTTTAAAGCATTTGAAATTGCAATGCTGTTTCTAGTTTGTTCAATTTGAAATATGATGCATGCTGGGTCACAGACTTTGAGTTGCTTTACAATTGGAGGGGGAAACCAAATTATTCAAGGAATGAAAGAGGTATTAATTTGATGGAGATATTATGGTTGATTGTCGGAAAATTATGTCTAATGATGTCATGATGGCTCAAAGAGAGGCGGTTGCCATCCATAGATGCTCTTTTTATGACCATCTGACTAGGAATGGGAGAACTGGTACAGTCATGCTTTTTCATAGCATGAAATCATCCCTGAAGTAGGTAAATTTGTTTGAATGGAGCTTGAGGCAATTTTACAGCTACGATGTATACATATGTGACATAGAGGAGAGAGTGATGATGGGAATAAGACCCTGCTTGGTGGAGCTTGTTCTACTATGCAATGCACAATGAAAATTTGTTGGAGATGATAATGAAAATTATAATTGTCTTGTTTTAACATGGAATATGGGTAACCATGAGCTGATCGGGTACATGGGTAAGATGGTGGAAGGAGAAGCATAGTTGTTAATGCTGGAATTCAGTGATCTAGTTTTTCTTTGGTGCAACAACAAAGTCTAGTTGCATCTAGGAGAGGGCTAGAGATGACAAATGAAATTAGTTTTTGCACGGGAGGGATATTCTGGAACAAGTCACTGACATATATAGAATGCTACAAGATGCAATGCTCGTATATGATGCATGACATTTATTTTTTATTAGTGTGGTATGATAATAGTCGAGATTTTATTTTTTGTAACATGTTTCATCAAAATTTTAATTCAATTGACTTTTTGGTATATGTTTATATTTGGAGATAAACCAGTTCTGGAAGACATTGTAGTGATAAAACTTATTTGAGTTGAGCTTAGCACGCTTTAAAGTGTGCCTTTTGTCGACTGTTGGCTGAAGATGGTGACAAAATTATATTGTTCTAACCGCAGTTTGAAGCTCCAACATGGAGCAATATGAACCATACTCAAGTTGGCTAATTGAGACAATGGTTGTCTCCCACTCATGAAAACTATCTTTAGTGGTTGGTCAATAAAACAAAATTGTAGATAATGACTTGTAAAGTGGTTCACAATAGTGTTAACTATTAACTTATGCTAACTTTGTTGTCCTAACCTTTTTAACAATTGAACTACAGATTGTTAAACCTTTGAATGGTTGGACATTCATGTGTTATTGTAAAATTCTACAAAATTAAAAGCTTAAATTTTTGTTTGCTGTTTTTTAGCATTCCAATGTCTTTTTATTATCTGTATGGAGGTTGTAATTTTTCAGGGAACAAGCGATCCTTATGTAGTATTACAACTTGATGGTCAGGTTGTCAAAAGCAAGGTGAAATGGGCGTAAGTACTTCTTTACACCAAATTAAGCAGTACATTTTCATATGATAATCTGCAGAATTTTACATTAATACCAATCTATGAGCATGACCTCATTGTTGGCATGATGTAGTTGCTTCAGGTTGGCTGTTTATATGTCCTCATTCTATCCTGTTAGCTTGCTTAGAATCTAAAGAAACTCAATTGAGATTACTGTCTCACAATGATCTCTTACGATGGTGTTCCATATGTTAAGCATACCCCCTTTGTTTTTAAGCTAGAGATCATTGCAAATGCACAAAGAAAACTTGACTCAAAGATTTAACTTATATATGATTGCTGCCTTGTTCCTCTTCCTCCTCTTATGCTTCTTCCTCTTACCCTTGTTCCTCTTCCTTCTCCTCTTAATCCTTTTTGAAGAGGAGAATGCCAAAGCAGTATATGAAGAGTAGGAGGAAGAAGAACTTGAAGAAGTGGAAAGAAAAAGAGAAGGAACATAAGAAGCTAAAGGAGGAGGATCTTCCTCCCGGTCTTTATCCTTTTTTTCTTCCTCTTTCTCTTCTTCCTTCTCACCCTTTTTTCTCTTCTTCATTCTTGCTCTTTTTTCTCTTCATCCTCTATCTCTTTGTTGTCTTCTTTGGCTACTTCTTTCTCTTTCTTCCTGTACTTCTTCAGAAAAAGATGATGAAGAAGAGCCTCCTCTTCCTCTTTGTTGTTCTCTTCTTCCTGTTTATCTTCAGTCTTTTTCCTTCTCTCTTCTTCCTTCTCATCCTCTCCATTTTCCCTTCTTCCTCTTTCCCTTCTTCCTCTGTTTTATTCTTCCTCCTCCTCCTCCTCCTCCTCTGCCTCTTCCTCTTCCTCCTCGGCTACTTCTCTTTGGAAAAAAAATGAAGAAAACAAAAGGAAGAGGGTGACTTCTTCGGAAAGAGATGAAGAAGAAGAAGAGGAGGACCACTTTTTCCTCTTCTGCTTCCTCTTTCTCTTCCCCCTCCTCTTTCTTCTTACTCTTTAAATTATAGATAAAATTATTTATTAGCTTTTAACATATTGTTTATATGTGTTCGTTCACTTGTAGCCTTAATTGTAGGTCAAAGGACCCAATATGGAATGAGAACTTAACTTTAAATCTCAAGAAGGTATCAGGAAAAACTTTACAGGTACAAGTTGATTGGTAGCAGCTTTGCCTCATTTTCAGGTTTATTTTGTCTCCCAAACCGTTGTTACAAAGTAGATATTCAATTGTTCTTGTTGTTGATTGATTCTGTGTAATTATCATTCACATAGGATTCCATTGTCTACTGCTTCAGTGCCCAGTTAGGTTAAAATTCCAATTGATTGAAGAGTTAATTTCTTTTTATATTACTAAAACATAAAGAATCACTGCTGAATGCTACCACTACAACTGGATCAGTTATTTCCCATCCTAGAAGCTACCAAAATGACGAGAAATCATAGTAATCAGATGGCATCCATCAATTAGATCTCATTGAATTTGCTTCTCTCTCTATATTCCCACATGTCATGGCTAGTTTTCATATGCTAATGCTCATTGTTAAAGGAAATGCCATCATCAAAGCAGCATTCCCACTTTTCCCTCAATGCCAATCTTGAATTTGGTGGACTCAATAGTCTGTTCGACACTAGTGGGTTTGATTTGTATTTCTCTTGTATGATATGACTAAGAATTTTCTGGTTTATTTTTCACTTGTATGATTATATGAGTTTTCTTGTCTGTGTACAATGGAAAAATGCCAATATTAGATTAGAGAATTTGTACGTGAATATTTTACCCCAAATTATTTCACAAATCAACACTTGTCAACACAGTTCAAATTTTACCCCTTGAAAAGATACAGTTAGTTGAGGTGGCGTAATGATCATCTGGTTGGCATAATACACCCAATCAGATTAGTGGATCTTTGTTGGATTGTGAATAATATTTCTAAATTCTAATACCAATTGTACTTTATGCTACTACAAAAAAAAAATACTTGATTGCTTGCGCCAGATCATACATATCGCTGGTGCTTTAGCCCTTTTTGTTTTACACATCAATTACCATATTACTTAACAATCAAAGGTCATGGCTTGGGATGCAAACCTTGTTGCTCCACACAAACGGATGGGAAATGCAGCAGTTAGCATTGAATCTTTCTGCGATGGTAAGTGCTACATTTTGAAAGTAATTTATCCTGATTATAATTGTAGGGCTATACACTTAAAACCGGATCTTTCTGCAGGAATCTAATGGAATAAACTTTCTTATTCTAGGCAATCTGCATGAGGTGGAAGTGGATTTGGACGGGATTGGTGGTGGTGGAAAGATATATCTAGAGGCAAGTGCTTTTATTTATCTTCTCTAAAGTTCTTGCTAAGTAGTCCTTTATCTGAAATTTTATTATTATTATTATATGCTTTCTGTAAGTTCAACTTTTCAAGTTATTCTTCAATAGAATAAATGCTGACAATTGTTATTTGAAAACTATTTTTTTCTGGTCCTTTTTTGATTTCCGTGTCTGTCTCCATGAATGATTTTTTAGAACCTATTGCATCATTAGTACCTTTTTAGATTTAATATATACTAATTATCTCTTTCTTCACTAGAGTGTTCTGATATTTTCTGGTTCTCATGGAAAAACGGCATCATCAGATATTTCAAATGACAGGAGTTTGACTATGTTGTTGTTATGTGGTTACTAAATATCTTGATTACTTCATCTCCCAACTTTTGAAATGTCATGGCCTAGGGGTATGCTTCCACATGTCAGGAGAAACCCTTCTTAGTGACAACTGCTGGGTAACAACAATCGAACCACAAGAAGGAAATAGCGCAGGATAGCTAGACATGAAGCATTTGTAAACAAGCATTTTATTCATTCTTTCAAATAAAGGATTCAAGTTCCAAATCCAAACATGTATATCTTGAGTATGGAAAGAAATGTTATAAGGAATGCATCAACACTTCTAGATATGAAAAGTAAAGTACATCGAGCTGTAAATGCAAGAAGAAATGCAATGTGGGAAAAATAAATATTTGGTAAAATAAGTTTTCAACACTTCTAGATATTTCTGAGCAACTTTAACTCATTGAAACTGACAAGGATAACTACTACCTGTCCTCTTGCAAAACTAGAGGGCAAAAACAAACACAAAGTAAGCACATTTATCTAGCATATGCACATAGTAAATCTCTCACCTAGGTGCACTGTCAATGTAATTTTTTTCTAGTATCGACATTTATCTTGCCTATACATATAGTAGATCTCTCAACTTACTTTCATGGATAAAAATACAACAACAACTAAACCTTTATCCTACTAAGTGGAGTCGACTATAAGAATCCCCCTACGTCATTGAATTCTATCTTCTACTATATCCTTATATATATTTAGATGAATTTTATCTTATTTTATCATTATTAACTAAATCTTATTTGATGTCTTTTTTTTCTCGATTAATGTGTGTATTTGTCATGGTCTCACATCGCCTAACTAGGGGATTTATTGACCGTCTAAATACATGTTCATACCATCTTAAACACATTTTTTTAGAGTTTTCCCCTTTCAGAGTTTTCCCCTTAATAAGCCGACCCCACATAGTGGGATAAGGCTCGGTTGTTGTTGTTGTTGTAGAGTTTTCCCCTTAATAGGTGTCATCTTACTTGTTTTCATTTCTAAACCCTGAATTGACACTTGTTTGTATGTCTTAACAGAGTGATTAAAATATTTAATTTGGTAAAAGGGAAACCTTCATTGTTAATTACTACTTTTATTTTAAGGACATACTGAATGCTCATTAAAGGTAGTGAGTTGATAGGGGATCCTTTAGGCGGCTTGATTAAAGGATCGTTGATCTCAGAGTTGGGTCACTAAGTGTGGTAAGAATTATACTAGATATATTGTTAGTGTCATATAAATGTTTTTTAAAGGTGGTGAGTTGTTAGGGGTTCTTTAGGAGGCTTGATGAAAGGATGATCTACTTCAAGAGATGGGTTATTAGATGTGGTCAGGGTTTTACTAGATGTATTTGTAATGCCATATTGTCTGTTTTTTAAAGGGATTGATATTCAAGTCAATTATCCATAATCTCGGTTCATTTAGTATTTTTCAGGACACGTGCAACTTGCATCTATATCTCTCAAATATCTCACAATAATGGTGGCGTTTTATTTCATCATGTCAATATAATAAGTCTGATGCTTATAAATGAAATAATATCATAATCTAAGTTGTGATGAGGAAAATATGATGGATGAATCTATTCTTCTGGTCTATATGATAAATGATGAGCAAACAAAGGTACACGTAATGAAGCTATGCACAACTAAAGAAGTTAATCATGTGATGATATTTTTTACAAATAAGGTATGATGATATATTGAAGTATCTGGAGAAAAACTAATTAAATGCAAAATTTTAAATGAACTAACAAAGTAAACAAAAGTAATATTCAAAAAGAAAACCATGGTAGTGGGAGTCAATTCTATGTTGAAGTTTCCATACAGTTTGTGGCTTGATCAGTTGGCCGAGACCCTCTCTCTTAAAGTTTCAATACTTTGTAGCAGACCAAATCCAAACTAGTTGTTTCCACTGCAATGGGGCTTGGACCAGATTGCAAGTTTGCTTTGTACCATATCCTATGAATGACATCTGATTGATTCAGTCTTGGTCTCGCTTCGAATGGAAACCAGATTAGATCTTCCTTCTGTATCTGTGTCGTTAGAGAAGGATGAAAGAGTGAACTAGCTTTGATGTTGGATGTGTAGGTGACAGAAGGTGAGAGGGTAGTAATATATTAGTAATCAAATTCTTCTTGGTGAAAGAGAATGAGGCAAAATATAATAAACTAATTAAAATAAACCAAATCATGGCCTAATTTTCTTTTGTTTGTACCCAAAATTATTATTATTATTTATTTTATCATTTCTTGATAATTTAGTCAAATTTTTTTTATCAAGTTTTGGAGACTGTTTTGTTAATCTCTATGAATGAAGCCTCCCTGTCAATGATTTAGATAATTCAATCAATAATTGTACAAGTTTTCCTTTGGGAATTTTTCACATTCATTTTTGTGAGACGCCAATTGAGGCAAGCAGTCATGATTGCTGGTGGAGGTGTATGGACTTATCTTTTGCATCACATCGAGTCTTGTTAGATTGTCGGCTTAAGCACAAAATCCTCACTTATGATACATCAGCATGGGTAGTAAGTGCATGAAAAAATCATTGGCAAACTGGTGTCTGCTCATTTTAATGCCGAGGTTGATTTCTAAGCGATGATTCATTGATTTCTGAGCCTTCGATTATGCATAGGGGCAGAGTAACAACTTCAATTGCCTAATTCTCTATTTCATGCCTGTAATCTTCATTTCTCATCCAGTTATTTCTAAAAAGATTTATGATTCCTCGTACTTTTATAGAAGAAAAATTTGTTCATAACTTCAAGTATTCAGAACCTATTGGTTATTAGGTTTTTGGATAAGTTGGATATATCTTTGCTCCAACTTGAGGGGTTCTGTTTTGTTAGACTAATTTAAATTGTTCCTACCGGACATGTACCTTATCTTCTCTACTTATAGAGGAGCTTCTATTCTATAAAGCTAGGCCATATCTTTCTTTGACAGTTCTCATTTGTTATGGGTGTTTCTTGTGGATTATTGTTCATCTATTATGTGTAGTTTTTATGGTTATCCAATTAATGACTATTACCAGGTTATTTATAAGAGCTGTGATGAAATTGAAAAAGATAAACAATGGTGGAGATTATCTTTTTTGTCAGATATGTTTATGAAAAGCAACTATGGATCTGCACTGAAACTGGTCTTTGGTTCTGAGGGTATTAACGCTAGTCAGTTTGTAGACTCTGCCTTTGGGCAATTAAACTCATTCAGATATACTTATCTTGAGAAACCTTCCTCATCCAACAATGATAATGTTGGTTCAGAACATACTGAAACAAATAAGTTTCCTGGTTCATCCACATTTCTGCAGCAAGATAGTAGTTCACAATCTTCAGGTTGCTCCATAAATAACTCAAACTTTGAGAAAGAAGTCACCCCTGTTCCTCTCCAAACTGTCGAAGGAAGATGGTCCTTTGAAAAACAGAATGCTAGATCTGATCCACCAGATGAGTATTTCTGGAGAACTTTTGCAGATAGTATTAATCAGATTGTTTGCCAGAAGCTAGGCTTTTCACTTCCTGAGATTAAGTTTTGGGACGGATTTGATATGTTAAACAAGGTCAGCTTACAATTGCGCACAATTGCAGAAAAAGAGTATGTAGAGTCTGGATTAGCAACACCTGAAGAAGTGGATGATGATGAGAAAAAGAATGACCAACCATCTATAACGAATGGTTCCAAGTATTCAGTTTTGGACATAAATAAAATATCAAAAGATGTACTAAGTCAAACAGAGACAATATTTGGCGCATTAATGATCCTCACTGCTATACTCTCTAAACAAAGGAAGGATCTACTGTCATTACTTGATAGTAGCAATGTTAATAATAAAGACATCTCTAAGATTAATAACGAAAATGTGGAAGATTTTCAAAATGAAACAGGAGATGTAGCTACAGAAAGATTTGCATTGGGAACACGAAAAGATGATGAGATGAGGGAACTTTTTTCATGTGCTGAAAGTGCCATGGAAGCCTGGGCAATGCTTGCCACTTCATTGGGACGTAGTAGTTTGATTAAATCTGACTTCGAGAAGATCTGCTATCTTGATAACCCCTCCACCGATACACAGGTGCATTTGCAACTGCATATTTATATCATTTACTTACTTCAGAGGAAAATGGATAGTAAATGCATCTTATTTTTGTGGATAAATATTAATAAACAAGGATTTGTAGGTGGCCATATGGCGTGATTCATTGCGGAAAAGATTAGTTGTTGCCTTCCGGGGTACTGAGCAAGTATGTTGTTTTATTAATTAATGAAATCTCCATTGTTTTCTCTTGCTAAATGGTTTTTGATGTTGACAAGTACTATGGAACTTGCATGTGAAATTGTGTTATTTGTCAGTCAAAATGGAAGGATCTACGAACGGACCTAATGCTACTTCCTGTTGGGTAAGAGCTTAAAATATTCTTAGTTTTTTATTTTTTATATATACAAGTGTAATTCTTGTGTAGGTTCTTACGTGTTTTTTACAGAATTCTGATGATTTATAGAATAGTTTTTTTATTAGTTCATATATTACCCTAAAAATTCTGATGTAAGACATACACATTTTCTTTAGTATCACTTTTTCCCCTGATTTGGGAAGTAAATCACATATAATAATGATTACGTTTGATTTTCTGTTTTAATGCCCCATGATTCAATACATGCCAGATAGTAAAGAAAGAAATGGGTATTTAGAGGGGAAAAAATGGAAATAATGCTATCAATTCCTTTAAACCAAGGATGCTACCACTAGAATTCTCTATATTGCAATTTAATTTAAATCAAAGGATTTGAGTTGATTTAAAATTAAAGGTTAATAAATTTGTTCATATTAGTTATATTAGACGTTTGTGCTTTTGATAGAGAGAAGATATGAATAATTGTCACATGATTTAGTGCTCTGATTTTTCATTTCCCATCAAATCATATAGGCTCAACCCTGAGAGGCTGAGTGGTGACTTTAAGCAAGAAGTTCAGGTAATTGTGTAAGTTCAATCTTTTAAATTTATGCTAGTCTTATATCAATCTATGAAATATGTTTATTCTATCTATTTTAAAATCATTTAAGTTTTTTTTTTTTCAATTTGTCAGGTTCATAGTGGTTTTCTCAGTGCTTATGATTCTGTGAAGAATAGGATAATGATGCTTATTAAGCTCTCTATTGGTTCTGAGTAAGTCATTCTTTTTTGCAAGTATTATAATATTAGTTTAAAAAAGATCACTTTTGTAGAGTGCTAGCAAATATGCAGTTTTACTTTCACTGGTTCTTTTTTATTTCTGTTCAATATACTTGCATTATAGTGATGTTAATTTCAGTAGATTTATTGTTTAAGGTCGTTGTAATCTCGAAGACTAATATAACTACCTAATTTATTAGTTATTGTTTTGAACCCTTCTCTATAATAAATATGGTTAATTTATTCATAAAAGTTTCAGTTTTCTATATATTTGAAAAAGACGATGATTAATCAAGAAGGTTGTAATCTGTAATTGGAATATCCATATATGTGTGTGTGTGATCTATTTGTTCATAGTCATTGTAATCTCCTAGGCACACATAACTACCTAATTCTGTGTGTCAGAGAGATCTATTTATTGTTCATGGTCATTTTAATCTCCAAGGAAAACTTAACTACCTAATTGATCAGTTACCATTATCAATCCTTCTTTGTAATAAATACGGTTGTTAATTTTTCTATAATATTTTCAGTTTTCTATATACCTGAAAAGAAGAAGGATTCAATCAAGAAGGTTGTAACCTGTAAGTGATATATATCTCTGAACTATTGTTCACAGTCATCATAATCTCCAAGGCAAACATAACTATATGTATATATAAACTCACTTGTGTTCGTGTCCCCTAATGGTGAAGCTGTTGTAGCACTATTATACTTTGGTGCAATAAATATGTGGGGGAAGTTCTTTAGGAAAAAGAACTCACCTTTAATGGTTAAGGAGATTAGTTCGTTGCCAGGATTTTTCATGAGAAACACTCATGAAATGCTATAACCTAAACATTTCTTTTGGTAATGCAGCCATTCCCCTCATCGTATGTTCAGTGTTAACATTTTTGTGAAGATGGTATGTGTTTTTGCTTAATCATCATAAATACGTAGTTTGCTTGTAGACCCAACACTCATTAGCTAAATCATCTTGCACATTGTATCATTGGCTGCTCCACTTGATCCAACAATCCCTTCTTTTTTGTTAACCTTGTATCATTGGAATCAAATGCATCCAAATAAAATGCAATAGTGTGTTTGACCAAGTGGCCACGGGCAAGTTTGTTATCTCTATATTTGAATTACAAGTATGGTTTAAAATTTTGATCTGTATCGGAGTTTCGGTTCCAAACCGGAATGATACGTTTTCGGTATCGTATTGTGCATACAGTTTTCGTATTTTTTTTTAATTTTTAAATATAAATATATATTAATTAAAAAATAATTTTATTAATATTTGATTATTAAATATGTTTATATTTTAAGGTGTTGAGTTCCTATTTCAATAGTTTGTTATAAGATAATATTTATTAATTTTTTATAAAAATTATTTAAAAAATAAATAATTCTTAAAATTCAAAATTAAATCTCAAGTTATAAAATTATTTGAACTGTGAAGATAATTATAAAATTATTTAAAGGTTTAAATTATTTTTTAAATGTATTTATAAATTTTTATTTTTTTTAAAATTTATTTGAAATGTTTAAGAATTATATTTTAAAAAATTATTAAATTATTTTTAAATTCATATTCAATTTTTAATAAATATTAAAAAAAAATTAAAATTATTTATTAATGTTTAAAATTTTATAACTATTATTAATAATATATCATATTTATAATTATTATATATAATTAATTATTTATAATAAAAAATCTATTTAAAAAATATATAAAAATTACAAAATAAAAACCGTGCCCCCGCGGGGTCGCGCACCCTCCATGCCCTCGCGGGGGCGTGACATCCTCCGCAACCTCGTGACGGCTTCGCGGTTGCGGTGCCGATGCCGCGCTGGAATGGTAAATACTTTTGGGTGGCATGGCTCGGTATTTCAATCATGATTACAAGGGACATTTTTTTTTTGACTTAAACATATCTATATTATATATGCTAACATGATTAAGCAACTGTAACTCAAGCTGATGTACAACATGTAACCGAGGTGGAGTATATTCAAAAAGAAAAATGATGTACAATATTTACTCTTTTTTTATGATATCTTGGTGGAGTTGTCATATCAGTGAACTGCTCAATAATTAAATTGCTTTTATTCTTCTTAGATCTGGTAATGGAACTTAGGAAGGTACTTGACCTGCCTCATATTTGCATGATAGACCTTATCCCAAGCATATTATTCATAGAATCCATGTAGTAGACTCTGTAAGTAAAAGCTATTGAATGGTATAGGAAGCACCTTAGAATGATATTCAAGGCAGATAATAATAACTGTTCTTCAAAAACAAGGGAATTGAATTTTTTTTCTTTAAAAAAAATTGCAGTATGTTGTCACTGCCTTATTATTATTATTATTTTCTTTGTGACAGGCCAGAAGATGATCTAAGTGTACCCACATGGCAGGTTTATGTTACAGGACACAGTCTAGGTGGTGCACTTGCTACCCTGCTTGCTCTGGAACTTTCATCGAGCCAAATGGCAAAGTTGGTAAACCTTGTTTCAGTGTAATTGGAGTATTCACTCCCTACTGATATATTGCTTTTACATTTAAAATCAACTTATCTTTACTGACTAGTAAAATGTTGTTACAAAAAGTGGAGACATGATTAATTCAAAGTTATTTGTCTTCTTGTATCAATTATTTAAAGACTGAATAGATCTAAAAATCCCAAATTGGGGGGAATGACTTTGATTCTACCTGAGACTTGCTTGGATCAGACCATTGTATTCTTCTCTTAATCAACCAATAGAACTACTTTCTTGCTTACTTGGCTGATTTCAGTGACACATGACAGTGGCTTTGCTTACCTAAGCCTTTTCCAATTTAGGTTTGCTAAGTAGTTATGTTTTCTCATGATAATTCTTTTGATAAATATTAATTTTAGTTTGCCCTTTTCAATTTCATATTTCTGTTTCTCATGATAATCTTATGAAGCCACAATTTGGCCTACCTTTTTTGTGATATGTCCTCAGATCCAACTTATATGCATCTTAAGTGTTTATTTGTAGGCTTGGCAAAATATCTGTTACTATGTACAACTTTGGTTCTCCTCGAGTTGGTAATAGAAGGTTTGCTGAACTCTATAATGAGGTATGAAATTGGTTGTTACATCTCTAAAGAGAGGTAGATGATGAGATATGTTGTTTGTGCCCTCCACTTTTACTTATAGTTATTAATCCCATGGTCAGATGTTTAATTAATTCCAATGTGATTCTACAGTCTACACTACCAAATGAAATTCATCCACTCTTTTATGTCCATTATCACTGTAATTGATATTTTATATGGATGCATAAGTACATAATAGCTAGTAATAATTTAACTTTATAAGATCTATATCATTATATATTCTTTACACATCAATGGTCCCACTGGCTGCAGGCAATAATAAAGATAAAAATACTAACTAATGCCACACTACTAAGCAATTTCTGGGACATTTAACTTCTGAAATAGGTGCAGAACCTAGAAAGTATTTTGATCATATTTTAATTGATGCTTGATCTTTTTTGGTCAAAATATCGAATCATCTAGTAGTGTTGTCCCAACTATTTAAGGTCTACATCAATTTTATCCTTCGATTGAAAAAATAGTGTTGTAATTCATGCTCATAAGTTTACTTCTTGTCCTAATGCAACCATCAACCAACCGACATGGGTGGTTTTAGTTGTGGAGAAGTGCTAACTATAATTTCACTAGTAAATTTTTGATGAGATCCACAGTTTCAACTTTCATGTTCTTTTATAGTTCTGTGAGTACTTCCTCAAGATATCTGTATATGTTTGCGTGTGCAGAAAGTCAAAGATAGTTGGAGAGTTGTGAACCATAGAGATATTATTCCAACAGTGCCTCGTCTTATGGGTTACTGTCATGTTGCACACCCTGTTTATCTTGCAGCTGGAGAGCTGAAGGGATTGGTGAGTAACAGATTATATGTATGGAAGCCATGCAAGTTTCTTATACAGCTACTTTCTTTTTGTTCGTTATGCTTTGTTATCATATAGCCATTTATAAATATAAGTGTCATAATTGTTAGGATATTTTGTTGTTAAATATTTGACATTCAAAATTTTAGATTTTGTCTTGTTATAGCTATTACCAACATAGTACTAAAAGCTATGAACCAAAAAATAACAGTATTAAAAGCTGAATATGGGAAAATCTTCATTTATGACATTGTAGTGTTTGTTTTTGGTTATTTTTGTGGATACTTCTTCACCTGTAACATAACTGCATTTTAAACATAACTTGTTTCCATAGGGTTCAATGGCTGGATGTGATCTGTGTAGAAGACCATAAATAATTGAGTCTTGGTTTGATATTGTGGCGCAGGGGAGAAATCTCCGGGTGCGATGTTCGAATAGAGGTTACAGAAAAAGCGTAGGAAGAAGGGGATTCGCCAACCAAGAGGAGCCGCCTCTAGGTTTAAACGAAAATAAAATTTATTAAAATCAAAATTAAACTTAACATGTTTTTACAAGAGACTAACCCTTGTTTAAATAACCTAAGAAATAAGAAAAAGTCGTAATAGAAAAAAGAAAAAGTAAAAGAAAACTAATCCTAAAAAATGATAAAATCTAAATTAAGTTTTAGAAAAGAAAACTAATTCTTAAAAAATAGGAGATAAAATCTAAACTAACTTTTAGAAAAGAAAACTAAT
>JBBUKS010388231.1:0-19174 GCA_038050645.1 Hedychium gardnerianum
TTCTAAATCAAACTCTTGAAGGAGCAAAATCCATCTGATGAGCCATGGTTTAACATCTTTCTTACTAAGTAGGTACCAAATGGCTATGTGATCTATATAGAATATCACTTTTGACCCCACCAAATATGATCTGAATTTGTCGAACGCAAAGACGACTGCCAGTGATTCTTTTTTTGTAGTAGTATAATTGATCTGGGCATCATCTAAAGACTTGCTAGCGTAATGGATGACATACAATTTTTTATCCTTCCTTTGTCCCAACACTACCCCTATAGCGAAATCACTAGCATCACACATGATTTCAAATGGGAGTCACTAATCCGGTGCATGGATTATTTGAGCGGTTATGAGGTCACTTTTGATCGTATCGAAGGCTTCCAAGCAATTTTGATCAAAACAGAATTATGTATCTTTTATCAGCAAATTAGTCAAAGGTTTAGAAATTTTTGAGAAGTCCTTTATAAAGTATTGATAGAATCCCGCATGACCTAAGAAGCTTCATATACCCTTCACATTGATTGGTGGGGGAAGTTTCTCAATTGTTTCAACCTTTGCCTTATCAACTTCAATTCCCTGATCAGAGATTTTATGACCCAGAATAATTCCTTCTTTGACCATAAAGTGACATTTCTCCTAGTTCATGACCAAATTTACCTCTTTGCATCTTCGTAGGACTCTTGAAAGATTCGATAGGAATGTGTCAAAGTCCATCCCATACACCAAAAAGTCATCCATAAAAACCTCCATTATGTCTTTTATCAAGTCTGAGAAAACAACCATCATACACCGCTGAAAAGTAGCTAGAGCATTACAAAGGCCAAAGGGCATTCGTCTATATGCGAAGGTCCCATACGGGAATGTGAAGGTGGCTTCTCCTGATCATGAGGGTGTATAGGAATTTGATAAAATCCAAAATACCCATCTAAGTAGAAGAAATATGAGTGCTTAGCCAACCTCTCAAGAATTTGATCAATGAAGGGAAGAGGGAAATGATCCTTTCTATTCTCTTTGTTTAACTTCTGATAATCAATACACATTCACCATTCGGTAACTATCCTAGTTGGGATCAACTCTTTGTTTTCATTTCTAACCATTGTCATCCCTCCTTTCTTTGGAACTACATGCACTTGGCTTACCCATTCACTATAAAGATTGGGTAAATTATCCCTGCATCTAGCAACTTGAGCACTTCTTTTCGGACTACCTCTTTCATATTAGGATTCAGTCTTCTCTAATGCTCGACTGAGCATTTGTGGTCATCTTCAAGCAAAATTCTATGCATGCACAGTGATGGGCTAATTTTTTTGATGTCATCGATGGTATATCCAATTACCTACCTATACCGACTCAGTTCTCTAATCAATTTCCTTGTCTCCAATTCATCTAATCAATTTCCTTATCTCCAATTCATCTAGATTTGCATTGACAATCACCGAAAATATAGAATTTGGACCAAGAAATTCATATCTAAGATTGGAAGGCAGAGGCTTAAGCTCTACTTGAGGTGGCATAATTTCAGGTATAGTCGGGCCTTGTTCAAGTGCCTTAATTTGCTCATATTCTAGGGTTAAGCTAGAAACTTCATTGAATCTTTGCACCATTTCTTTAGATTCAACATCTTGAATTCCCGTCTTCCCGTAAATCATGTTTGCCATTAGAGGGTCTTCTAGTGTGTGCTGGAGCACTTCTCAAGAACCTCTCCCTCTTTCCAAATAGTTTTTTCGGAATGACTATCAAGATTTGTATCAGTTGAGGTAGTCAATCCGTCTATCATTTGTTTTAGAGGTCCACTACACCAAGGGGGCAATTTTTCCACTTTGTCATCTTGTTGCTCAAAGTTTTCAACTTTACTGCTCATTTGACATAGTTCCTTTTCAGCGTCTAAGTTTATCTCCTTGCTTTGTACCTTAGTGATTTTTAGTGAGGGAGTCATCAAACCTTCTCCTGACCATTCATTAAGGTTCGTGACTACCCTGTCAATCAAAACATATGCTTCAGTTAGACTCTTGTTCATCAAAGAGCCTCGTACAACTAAATCCAACTGAGTCTTGTTCAAAAAGGATAACCCAATATAGAATATGTGGATAATCAACCACTCCTCTAACTCGTGATGCGGACATTGCTGTAACAGAACCAGTTATCTATCCCATGCTTGACATAGTGACTCTTCATCCCTTTGCTCAAAGTTCATAATTTGATTTCTTAGATAAGCTGTCTCACTTCGGGGAAAATACTTGCTCAAAAATCTTTGCTCTAATCCTTCCCAGGTCATGATACTTTTAGGCTGCAGAGTATTTAGCCAAGTTTTAGCTGTGCCACTGAAACTAAAGGGAAAGCTAGTAACAAAATAGCATGTGTAGGAATCCCCTCATATTTCAATGTATCAAAATATCTATAAAATTCCATAAGATGTAGATAAGGATTTTCAGAATTTGACCCGCCAAATTGATTTTCTTGAATTTTTGAAATAAATGCCGGATCAAGCAAAAATTGAGGCCATGAATCTGTGGAGGTACAATAGGACTCAACTCTCTTCCGAACTTGGGGACATCATAGTATTTCAGAGGTCTGTGTACCATTATGAGCAACTTATTTTAAAATAAATGAAAACAAAAGTGCAGTATTTTTTGTCTATGTGAATATAAAAAGAACCAAACTATTCACAAGTAAATGAAATGTAAATTTTATTAACAAAAAGAAAAGTGTCTAGAGTAACTAAATCACTTATCAACTAGTCTAAATCACTACAGTCTCCAGTAATGGTGCCAAAAACTTGTTACACTACCGCAAGTGCTCAGTTATGTCTTCACTAATAAAAAGTATCGAATCTACAGGGACTGAGGTTGAATCACTAGTGAGTCTATGAAGCAAGTTATCTAGACTATCAAATTGTTGGAAAGCTTGTGAATCAAAGAGAGACTATGAGAAAGAGAGTATTAGTTGATAGAGAATTGAGGAAGGTTGAGAGGATTGAGAAAGTTGAGAAGGTTTGTTGGAAGATTCTAAGCTTTTGGTTTCACTATGATGCTAGATAATGTCCCTAGAACATGTTTATTTCCTTATTCTCCATACTTGTACTCATGTAGAAAAGGATTAATCCCTATTTCAAGGTCATTACCCCAGGAAGTGGTTAATAATTGATACCCTTTGTCACTAAGGGTATAGTAAGTATGGTCGCATAAGTATCCTTTGTCATTAAAGATCCCCCAGTTATCCAGCCCAGAAGCAATCTTAAAATAGGAACAAATTCTTCACATCTACATGCATTACTCACATTCACATTTTGTCAAACATGTATATGACACAAAACACATAGAACAAGAAGTAAGCATTTCATAAAAATAAGGAAATGACATATCCATAGTTCATACATCATCAATCACACATTATAATTACTCCATAACCCTAGAATCAAGAGTATCTACTTCATAAACAAGGAGAAGAAACTCAAAGACAATGAATAAAATATTCAACAACTCAAATCAAAAGAAAAGTAAAGAGAAAGCTTAGTCGGTTGCGGTTTGGGTCTTCGGGAGTGATCTCCTAGCTTGGATGATGAACGAAATGTAGCAATTGGCCTCGGATCATCAGTAGAACTCTGAAATCTGGTGATGGCTCCGGATCTAGTGGGTTCCCAAGAGGGAAAACCCTTCTCCCCTTTGTAAAGGGGAAAGAAGACCCCTTTTATACGTAGGGGGCACGACCCCTGCTTTTTGGGCGCACGACCGTGTCTCCAAGACATGACAGGCCTTGTGAAGACTGTTAACTAAGGCACGACTATGTTGTGTGAGAGAGACAGGCTGAGACACGGCCAGAAGCACGGTCGTGCCTCTTAGGAACGGCCAGGCCATGGGTTTGGCTGGAGTTAAGACACGGTCGTGCCTCTGTGCACGACCTTGGCATGAAGATGAAACTGCTCTTCTGATGAAGCATGAGCATGCCTCTCATGAACGACCTTGGCGTTAAACTGGTTGGAGAACAGATACGGTTGTGCCCTCCTGGCATGACCCTAGCTAAAACAAAGGCACGACCATGCCCTCCAAGCACGCCCTAGCATGAATTTTGTTGGGGCAGAGCTTTCGCTGGCTCCTAGGAGACACGTCCGTGTCTCAGGAAGACACAACCGTGTCTCAAGAAGACATAACCATGTTAGCTTGAAGAACACGATCGTGCCTAGGGGCACGACAATGTTTGCTGATTTTCCTCCCAAGCTTCCAATGTTCATTTTTGCTCCATTTTCGTTCCAAATCGCGTCCTATCAATGAAAAAAAATGCAAAGAGTAGATCTCCGAATAAAATAGGGTGAAAGCATGATGATATGATAAAATAGGGTGCGATAATATAGATCACAATCAATAAATACAAGAAGATGTGCGTCAAATAATACATAAAAGTATATATAATCTACGCACATCAGATACCTTATAAGACATGCATTAAAATAATTCCCTAGATCATTCTTGTGGTCATCCATGGTAGATGTGTACAAGGAATTAAGGAATCTTTCTTTTCTTTAGTTAACTTGGATGAATTATTTTGTGAATTTGAACTTTATGAGCAATCTAACACTGGTCTAAAAGAGAAAGTAGAAAAGAGCAAAAGAAGGAGGCCACATATGAGTAGTAACTCGAGACCGTGACCGAGAAGGAGATAAGTAAAATGACAAATTTTGTGAAGAAGGTTATGTACAACAGTAAGAGGTTTAATAAAAAGGATGTAAAGAGGTTGGTGCTCCTATTTAGAGAGAGGAACTCTCCCTTCTCTCTAGAAAGAGACTGGAGACCGATGGAGTTTTTAGCACTTTCTTAACAAAAGCTTGGTATCAGATTATTCGCGGGCTAGGGAGAAGACCCATTGATCTCACCTTGAGAAGCTTTGATGACCAACGTCGGGTATAGGGTCTTTATTACTACTACTGTCACCAGGAATATTGGCAGAAGCTACTCACAAAGGTGAGTCGAAAGGTAGTGTTAGTTCAACTTTGTCTTCGAGCTTATCCACCCTAAAGCATGTCTTCTAGCCTTGAGGGATCCTCGCATAACTCAATTAGTTGGGAGCAAAGATTGTGTGCATTTTTGTACTTGTCTATCTTGCACAAAACTTCGTAAGGAAAAATATTTAATAATGATTTCATTATCTCCTCTAATCTTTAAATCTGGTCCTCTATCCACTTGTCTTGTTGAAGAGGCAATCCATGCTCATCCATTGGTACCTTAAACTCTTCCTTTAGGGAGACATAGTTTTCAAATCTCCCCATTTGTATGAAGTTCTCCATCGTCGGTCTCTAGAACTTGAATCCCTCGGTCTTGTATTGTGGTGGATCGTAGATGCATCGGCCGAGCATCTTCTCAAACTCCATGTCCTTACTCTTCTTTACAACAAAAAAGAAAAGTACTAAATGTTGGATCAAAAGAGATGAGAGAGAGAGAGAGAGAGGGGGAGGTGAATCTCGTGCATTTAAAACTTTTCTTTTGTAAAACAAAGCAAAGTCGCAACGAAATTAATAACGATAGAAATACATAAAGACAAATCAATTTTTACTTGGTTCATAGTCCAACGACTACTACTCCAAGACCCACGATCCCTTGGACCATTTTGATTGAGAAATCAACTAAATTTCTTCTTTTGAGAATCTCTCGGAGGAGGAGAAATCCTTGTAAAAATGAAATAGAGAATAACACAAGTTGTTATTCTCTACAAATAAAGTATGTACAAAGTAAAATATACCAACAACTTTAGTATTCACAATTTCGACATAGGTTGCTGGTTATTGATAAGTCATAGACGGACAACGTATGATTGCAGAGAAAAACCACGGAATTGAAACTTTGGATGAGAGAATTGATTGGAGTTATGTGTTCTGAGCCTCGGATCCCGAGGCTTATTTTACAGGTTTCATCCGATCGACTAGAAACTAATAAGTTGACTGAACCTATTAGTTGGCTGAACCTTTATTAGGCGATTGGTCCCACTTCTTTCCTTGCTTGCTCGGATTCGATCTGATCGATCCTGTGAAATCTGGGTTTTTTAATCAATTGAACCTTGTCTAGTCGACTGGACCCCAAGGGTTTCCTTTACTGCGTGATCCAATCATATCCGATATGCACTTTCCAAACAGGTTTGGTCAACTAATCCTCCTGATTAGTTGACTGAACCTCTATTTCCTTCTTTGTTAAATCTTGATCTTATCTGCACTTATCTGCCCAGATCGATCGATCGAACCACCATGTTTGGTCGATCGAACCCTTTGATCAACCCGAACCTTTATTTTTCAGTAAAATAAAGTTAACACAGTAATAATAATAATAATGATCCTGCAAAATAGAGTTAGATAACAGATAATATGCATGAGTTATTTAGATAGTTGAGACTGTTTGATCTTGACATAGAAACCTTCGTTGGTTTCTTCAATTGGATCAACTCCTAAGGTTTGTCCCAACTGGGACACGACCTCACTATTTTTCTTTTTAAAAGAACTATTTCACTCTAGGATATTACCTCAACTTACCTACTGAACATCTGATCCTCTAGATCTATTTGGACTTTCTCTACTCAACATCCCATCATTTGATCCCAAGGACTTTCTTCTAACTTGATGTACGGTCCTCGCTGACCCATCGAGTCCTTCATGCTAGACGTCCGATCCACTGACCCATCTAGACTTCCATCCCTTGTGTCCTTGATTTGTGAAATTCCATTGCCTAGTATCCAATCCAACTGACCTACTAGGACTTTCCAGATGAGCTATCTGCACACTTGATCAATCCATCAAATCACAATAGGACTTAACTTTGAACCTTTGTTAACATCAAAATATAGGTTCAATTCTTGTGCTCCCTACACCAACAATCTCTCCTTTTTGATATTTGTCAACCTGGTTCAAAGTTAAGTTTAAAATAAATAACAACTTTTTGTTTTAAAAAAACTCCCCCTCATATTAAACTCTCCCCCTGAATTTAACATCCCTGAGGTTTTTCAAAAATACTTAAAATTTTCAACACTTAACCTTTGACCCCAATTTCTCCCCCTTTGACATAAATAAAAAAGAAGCAGGATCATTGCACATTTAAAATATATTTTCAAGAAAGTTTTCAAGTTGTTTAGAACTCTTTTTAAGTAGTAAAAAGATTTTTTTTAAAATTTTGCTAAGTACTTAGTGTTAGTGAAGGGAGCACCAAAATCAAACATATATTTTGATGTTGTCAAAGGTTTAAAGTTAAGTTTTTTGTTATCTAATGAACTAATCCAGTATGTAGGATCTCAATTCTAAAATCCCTAGTAGCTCTGGAGGACCCAATACTAGGCAAGGGAAGTCACGGCAGATCGTGGAACCAGGCAGGAAGTCTAGATGGGTCAAGAGGACCTGACATCTGGCAGGAAGATTCGATAAGTCTGGAGGACCTGATATCAAATCAAGTGGAAGACCTGGAACGTCGATCCGATGCTGGGCAAAGTCCAAACAAGTATGGAGTACCCGATGTTTGGCAGGTGAATTGAGGTAAGCAAACTGGAGTTAGTGTAGTGAGGTCGTGTCCCAGTGAGGACAATTCTTAGGCGTTGATCCAATTAAAGAAACCAACGAAGGTTTCTATGTTGAGATTGAGACATGCCAAATTATCTTACTCATGCATACTTATATGATCTAACTTTTGTTTTACAAGACTCTTATTTTTCTGTGCTAAACTTTGTTTTGCAGGTAAACAAAATTCTAGTTTTTCCTTGGGTTTGGTCGACCGAAAAATGGATTCCATCGATCGATCAGGGTAACATGAAATAGTATCGATTAGAGTCTGAAAAGTTGGAAAATATTGGGATCAGTCGACTAATACAGGGGATCAGTCGACCGATCAAATATGACAATAAATAGAGATCAGATCGAATCAATGCAGAAAAGGTAAACACATGGATCCGTTGCCTGATAAGCTGGATCAGTCGATCGATCAACCATGATTTCAGGGATCGGATAGATCGGATCAAAGCAAAGAAGAAAGGGCGTGAGGTTTAGTCGACGGATAGGAGGATAAGTCGACTGATCACATTTTCATTGACGGAACGATGTCTATAAAAGAAGCTCTCAGGATCCGAGCCGAAGAATTAACTTCATTTTGTGCCTCATCTTGCTACTGCTACTCCTGCTGATCATGCATGTCTTGATCCTATAATGCCGGAAAGCTTATCGACAAACACGCTCCATCTAAGATCCTTATTGTCAGTATATTACTTTGTTTATTACTGCATACATTAAGGAGATAGCAGTGTGTTGCTATTCTCCTCATTTTCTATGCGAGTTTGCTTCTTCTCCGAAATCTTTCGAAGAGAAGAGCTTTTAGTGGATTAACCCAACGATACAATGTGAAGGATTGTGGGTTCTTGGAGTAGGAGTCGACTGAGCTCCGAACCAATAAAATCGAATGAGTAATTTTTCTTCTTATTATTCCGCTGCTAACACTCTAATTTAATTTTACGATCATGATAAAAAGAAAATATTTTCGGACGAGATTCACATCTCCCCTCTCTCTCGTCTTTCATGATCCAACACCTAGAATAAGATTTTTCAAGTTCTAAAAGATGTTTTCAAAAATATGCTACGTACTCAAAAATCTATTTTCAAAAGAAATATTTTAAGGGTTATAAAAATAAATTTTCAAAAAGGATTTTTTTTTTTGCAAAAGATTTTGAAGTTATAGAAGACTTTTCAACACTGTTTGAAGAATAAGCAAAATAGTGTTTTCAAAGAAGAAAATATTTTTAAAATAATTTTCAAAGTAAACTTGAATTATCTTTAACAACTTTGGTAAAGATATTTTAAAATTTTGCCAAGAAAATATTTTCCAAGGTATTAAAGCAATTTTCAAAAATATTTTCTAAGCAATAATGCATTTTAAAGAATTTCCAATGATAATAATGCATTTTTCAAACTTTTAAAAATAATTTTTTTCCAAGGTTTTTTTTTCCAATATATAATGATTTTTACAAGGAAATTTTTCAAAAGAATTTTAAAAATATTTTCTAAAGAAAATAACTGTTGAAAAGAATAATTCTAAAAATATAGGCTCCCCTTAACTTGACATTTTCTTAGGACATTTAATAAGTGCTTTACAATAAAATATTAGTGCTTACAATTATTTAACTTGTGCAAATTAATAGGCAAGCAAAATATCTTAGAGTCCAAGCATGCATGATAATCAATTAAATAGATCAAGCCCATAGAAAATATACTAATCATGCAAAAGTCAAATAAGCAAATAGCACAAGCAAGTAGTCATAAAGCTAAAACATCAAGTGCCTAAAAGTTAAACAGTCAAACATAGAGTAGATAATAATCAGGCCAAAGCAAGCAACTCTAGATCTATCTGATGAAGGTGGGGGTTGCTGGCTGATGCACCCTGTCTGGAGAAAATCAAACATGTCCTACTGCTGCTGCTGCATCTCCAACTATTGTTAGGCGAGTGAATCAAGATGTCCATCAATCAAATTTGGACGTTCATAGATTCTCTATGAATCTCCCTTAGAGTGAGCATCTAGCTTGGAAGGGGATGCATGAGCATGATGTGGCAAGGGCAGCACTAGAAATGGTGAAACCTCATCTCCAGTTGGTATTTCTACTCTTAATTACTTGGGCTTCTTAGGATCTTGGGCGGGTGCACCTCTTTTGTGATGTTCTTTGAAAATTAAGGTCTAGTCATCAACTTTTATCCTAGCCAAGGATAAGTGCCTAATGCATATTTTGTCATAGTGAGGGTATAGAGGCTTAACATTACCAACAACAGTATTTATGCCATATGATGAAAGAATTAAAGTGATAATGTAACAAAAGACCATGTGGATTGTTCTAGATGAACTATATCCGGAATAATGAAGAATGGTTTTAAAGACCCTAAGACCAATATCAATGCTAAGATGATGCTTAAGTGCATACATAAGAAAAAGATGATATGGTCTAATGACAGCTTGAACCTTGATGGCTAGAGGAAGGATACAATCTACAATGGCTTTGTAAAAGACATTATCATGTGGACTTAGGTTTATTGAATTTATTATTTTGGGTCTAGGATCCTCAAACAATTCAGCATACAGAAGATCCAAAGTCAAATGAGTATAAGCCTCAGGTATGGTTTTAGGGTAGATAGGGAAGGCATAGAACTGATCATTTGTGGTACGGGCATCAAGATAACCCTAAGTATGTCAAGAGTGAAGAAAAAGTCACGACATGCAACTCTAGCCTTGTAGTTGAACTCATCTTTCTGAGCAAGATTGTGATAAAATTCAGCACAAAGATCAAAGTTCACATAATGCATGCAAGAGACAATTTTGGTCATGGCATAGTAGTTGATTATCTCTACAACATTAGGGCAGTAGGTGTTGTAGAATGGTATGTCTAAGTACCTAGATCCTAAGGGAATGAACTTTATATTATGGAATGTTCATCTATGTTTATCTCTAGAAAATCTAGGATCTTTGCTGAGGTTTGATGGACCAACCTAGTTTTGGGTGTTTGGGTGTTTCTTTTGACTATAAGAATTAAAGGGGATGGGGATACTAAAATTAAGAAATTTTAAGTGAGAAATGACAAGACTAGAATTAAGAAGAATTTCTAAGAGTTGTTACCAAGGCATCGCCGATTCTCCAAATGGTTTCAAAGAGCTTCGGAGGACTTTGAAGGATTTTAAAGACTCATTTTCGGTGCTAGAAGGAGAGGAGACGAGAATGATTTGGGTTGAAGGTTTAGCTTGCCTTGGTACCATTTTTATAAAGGCGGATCGGTCGACTAATAAACAGATCAGTTGACAAACATATCAGTCGACTAATCCATTTAATACACAAGTGACTGTTTAGTTTGTCGTGATTAAACGGTTCATTTTTCGAGGACTAGTCGACTAATAGATGGTTATCAATCGACTGGAAAAGGTTAGGTCACTTCACCTTTTTCAACTCCCGAGGTTCATTAGTCGTTTGATCAGGGTCTTCAGTCGATTGATAATTTTTATCAGTTGACTGATTGGGTCAAGGGTCAATTTTGGTAGCTAAATTTTGACATTATTTTATGGTCAACTAAAAACATGGTTTTGGTCGACAGAATATTATTTTTCTGAAACAAATGTCATTTTTTAAAATAATTCGTTTTAACATATTACATCTAAGAATTCATCCTTAAAGAAATGTCTAATCTCCTTTTTCCTTTACTTAATTGATATTGAATAATCAATGAGTTTAGTACAGAGTTAGTCACTTCTAGTGATCATTTTGAGTTTTAAACCCCTTGGTTCATGTCGATACACTTGTCTACATCTGTAACTTGGAGTAGATACTAACATCTCACACTCATCTATGTGGCTCAATACAGAAATATGTTAACTCTTAAGTGTTTGTGAGATGCAAAGGATGTCTAGATCTATAGGTTGATGTAATCTATGGTAAAACTTAGGCTAGTTCCAAAAAGAAATGAAAATAGATAAGGATGATATTAACACAAGTCCATTCTACTTATCTAAAAATTTCTTAATTCCTATGGGTTTAAAAAAGTCAAAGAAAATTATATTAATTTCTATGGTTTAAGCTGAGTAACAATGAACATCATTAAAGTAACCACATGCCTAAGATAAAGCTTCCCTAAAACAACCAACCCAAGGAACATAATATTAAGTTTTGGTCTAACTAGCTCATGTTTGTCTAGGGTAGCTTCAGTTAGATCAACTAAGCCTAGTGCACTAGGTAGAAAACATATGATTCAATCTCAACATGCATTTAACATAGCTTCCTTACCCTACTATCATCCCAACCCATTCTGATGTTAGGTTGTCAAGGTTAGTTATACCTTTTTCCTATCTAACCATTCAAAATTAAGCAGAAATGAAACTAGACATGCATATTGAAAATAGTAAATCAAGCAATCATACAATACAATTTAATAGGAAAGAATGGTTTTTTCCATTGGCTCCCCCTGAATCATAACTTAGATAAGGTCTATCTAGGTAATGAATCTGATTCTTGGGGATCCAATATTGATTTGATCCAACTTGGTTAACTAAACATGCTTTGGGAACCCATGCTTGGACTTGATTTTTGACATTTTGATTCAGTAAAGACAAGTAGGATCTATTTGTTGTATTAGTTTTGTATTCAAGTCCAGATTTATTGTACACCGCTCGTTGGGACCCAAGTATCATGTTCAAATACTTGAAGCCTAAGTTGAACCTTTCAAATGTTCCCTTGAGTCCCTCCACTTGACCTTTCAAGATGGAATTTTCTTCCTCAAGTCTTGTAACTTGAGTTGAGTTTTCATTTTGAACACGGTTAGTTGAGAGATTCAACTTTAATTGTTCCTTAAGGTTTTTGACTTCCTTAAGGAGCAACTTAACCCGATCCTCGGATTTAACTAATTTCCTAGTAAGACATGCAATAATTGTAAACAATTTATTTTCTATGGGAGAGCTTACCGCATCTTGATCGTCTGAACCAGATATGAATTTCCTCAGACTTAAACTCAATTCCTTGGCTTGATTCCATATTGTCACGCCTCGAGAGTATATTTATTCGTCGAAAAATGGATAACACCTCTCTTGTAACAATCACAAATTCCTGGTACACAACCACAAAGCATATAAATATATAAATAACCCACTCGGGTATTCACAACCACGCAGTGTATAAATGATAAAAATACCCTACCAAGGTATGCATAATCACGCAGTGTATAAATGATAGAACCAAACATCAAAAACTATAAAAATGGTCTCACAAGTAAATAAATCTACCGTCGCACATGTCTATCTACAATGTACTCAACTACATCCATAAAAACATATCAATCCTAAGACACGCCACATGCATGTTTATAACCACAAATACAACATGATAGTCACCAACATGATACATCACCTAGTGTACATGTCATACACCTATACACATATGACAAAATACTATAATATCAAGAGTACACGGCAAACACATGTCCATAATACAACTACAGGTATACAAAGTATGCTACTATGACATTGGTACATGCCACACACGTGTCCACAAGACAACTACAGGTATGCAAAGTATGCTACATCATCATTGGTACACGTTACACAAGTTTTCATGCATTATATGACATGAGTAAACAGAACTAACACATGAGCATAATTACACGTCACACGTGTGTTTGACAGCTACATGATTATACATTCATAAACATGTTCCTATTGTACACACCATACACGTGTGCACTTTACAGGATATAGAATCAAAGAGATTGTATAGATATAAAACTGATAACTCTAAGTACAAGTAGTCAAGTATCAAACTCAAGTAAAAGAACGAGTAGAGTCAACATAATTATGGCCACTATATCAATAAATTCATATCAAGCACTAAGATCAATAACTATAAAGAGTCAAGAAAGAAATACCCACCTCCAAATCATGGATCATGTCGAAGAGTCCTGAAGTCCAAGTATTTGTCCTGAATCAATGCCCTGCATCAAGGAACCCAAATTACAAATAAAATCTATCATAAGCATATAACTGAATTGGATTCCCAACCCGTTCAGGAAACCCTAATTGGTTTAACCCAATCGTATCCCAAATCTAATTATAGGGCTTATGACCAACAGTTCTTTCAACCCCTTAACCCTTAACCCTTAACCCTTAACAATGGTTATATTGTAACCCTTTAACATTAAGCCTACAATTTAAGCATAATCCTTACATTAATTTGATCCTCCAACCAAAACACCCATACATGCCCAATACAATAAAACACCAAATGACATTATCACCCAATCTACCCACATCACCAATCCAATATCAAATTCCAACTCAAGTTCAACACACAACATATCTACACAAACCAAATTCTCCACATTCTACATGTATCTTCAATACACGAAGATACTAAGCTACATAATAACAATACACTCATTTATGAATTCATAGCCCCAAACCATACTCAACATAACTAATCATGAACCAAACATCCAATGCATATCACTCCATAACAAATAAATTCAACTACACGTCTTTTACAAACCAATACTATTCAATAGATCCAATTCAAGAACTCAAGATAATTTAACCAACCTAAACTAAACTCATTACCCATCATACCTGCTAATGGTGGGTTATCGATTGGCTTGGGTGGCCAGAAATGGTTCCAAACAACAAGCTGTATAACCATGATCAAACTCATTAGCAATAAATTCCAAGGTACACAACCCTAATTGCCAAAAACCTAGATCTTAACTCTTATTGGAGATGGATGTATTGGAATAGAGGGTTGGCCAAATTGAAGAAATAGAGTGGCTGGTAGCACTACATGACCGAAACATATCAGATCTGCCCTAGGTGCACCCTCTGGACAAAGCTTGGATAGCTGGGGTTTTGGATCCAACCCTAATCTGGCCACCGACAATGAGGTATTAGAAGAGGCGACCCGGGTGGCCGGATCAAATGGATGGCCAGAGACAATCCTGACCCAAATCTGGTAAATTTTGGTTGTAACAGAGAGTTCGATAATTGATTTCCAGAAGGAATGAGGAAAGGGAACCTGGATTCTCGAGTCGTCCTCTCTGTGGATGTGGCCCATGACAGTCGGCGATGAGGGCAACATCGGTTGCAGCTAGTTACGGGTGGCCGGAGATGAGGAGGAGCAACACTGGTGGCTGCCTGGTGGAGATCCACAATTCTGACCTCTCTAGTCATGGCCCGATTATGATATTTTATTAATTTTAATTATCGTATTTAACACATATGGGACTTGGACTTGGACTTGGTTATGTCTTCTCTTGCCATAAGTGTCATGAAGCTCGTTTTCTTTGGTTCTTCCACATCTGACTCCTCCGAGGATTACTCATCCCATGTAGCCTTAAGTTCCTTCTTCCTTCTTGATTTCTTGGATTTCTCCTCCTTTAGGTTAGGACATTCAAACTTGTAGTGCCCTTTGGCATTGCATCCGTAGCACATTACCTCCGATTTTGATTTACCCAGCTTGTGTTGTACCATCTTTTTAAGGTCACATTTGGAGAATTTTTTATTTTAGTGAACATTTTCCAGACCATGTTTACTATTTCTTCTTCATCGTTTATGTCAGAGTCTGACTCATTTTCGAATTCTTGCTTCGGCCAGGATTTGGACTTGACTTCCTTGCTCCTTTTTTGTCTTGCAAATAAGGTAATATCTTTCTCGATTTGACTCGAGTTATCCTGCTCATGTAACTCTAATTCACATAATATTTCATTTATTTTAATTATGGAAAGATCTCTAGAAACTTTGTACGCATGTACCATAGATGCCCATAAAGAATTTTGAGGGAAAGCTCTAAGTGCGTACCTTATTATGTCCCTATTTTCTAGTTTATGGCCGATTATGTGGAGTCCATTTAGGATATCTTTTATCCTAGAGTGCAATTGGCTTGTGGTCTCCCCTATTGGTGCTAGGTGTTGTATTGTGAAAGACGAGAGAGAGGGGGGTGTGAATCTCGTTCGAAAATCTTTTCTTTTTATCATAATTGTAAAACCAAATTAGAGTGTTAGTAGCAGAATAATAAGAAGGAAAATTACTCGTTCGATTTTACTTGGTTCGGAGCCTAGCTGACTCCTACTCCAAGAACCCATGACCCTTCGGATCATATCGTTGGGTTAATTCACTAAAAGCACTTCTCTCTGAAAGCTTTCGGAGAAGAAGCAAACTCGTACAGAAAATGAGGAGATAGTAACACACTACTATCTCCTTAATGTATGCAGTAATAAATAAAGTAGTATACTGACAATAAAGATTATAGATGAAGCATGTTTGTTGGTAAGCTTTCTGGCATTGTAGGATTAAGACGTGCACGACCAGCAAGAGTAGCAATAGCAAGATGAGGCACATAATGAAGTGTTGTCGGCTCGGACCCCGAGGACTTCTTTTATAGGATGCGTTCCATCGATTGAAAAATTGATTAGTCGACTGATCCTTTCAATCGACTGATCCTCCTATCAGTTGACTGAACCCACGCACTTCCTTCTTTGCTCTGATCCGATTTGTTCGATCCTAGAAATCACGCCTGATCGATCGACTGATCAAGCTTATCAGCCGACTGATCCCAAAGATGCCTTTTCTACATGATTCGATCTGATGGCTATTTATTGCCATATTTGATTGGTCGACTAATCCTCTGTATCAGTCAACTGATCCTAGTGTTTTATAACTTTGCAGCCTTTGTTTGACCTTGTGCTAATCTAGTCAGATCGGTCGACTGAACTGATCGTTCGGTCGATCGAACCTAAGTTAGATTCAAACTTTGTTTTATCTGCAAAATAAAGTTAGCACAAGAAATATAATAATAGTGACAATCCTCCTGCAAAACAAAGGTTAGACCAAGTATGCATGAATATAATAGTTCGGACTGTCTTAATCTCAACTTAGAAACCTTCGTAGGTTTCTTCAGTTAGATCAGCACCTAAGGTTTGTCCCACTGGGACATGACCTCACTACACTAACTCCAATTTGCTTACCTCAACTCACTTGCTAAACATCGGGTCCTCCAGACCTTTTTGGACTTTGCTCAGCATCGGATTGACCTTCCATGTCTTCCACTTGACTCGATATCAGGTCCTCCAGATCTATCTAATTTTCCTGCCAGATGTCAGGTCCTCTTGACCCATTCTGACTTCCTGCTTGGTTCCACGATTTGCCAAGACTTCCCTTGCCTAGTATCGGGTTCTCCAGACCTACTAGGGCTTTTAGAGTTGAGATCCTACACACTGGATTAGTTCATGAGATAACAATAAGATTTGATTATGGTGCTCACTGCACCAACAATCTCCCCCTTTTTGATGTTTGATAATTCTGGTTCAAAGTTAAGTTTAAATAATTCAGAGTAAATGTAAAAATAGCTCCCCCTTAATTTAAACTCTCCTCCAGAACTCAATATCTCTCCCCATTTGACACACATCAAAAAATGGGATTTAACACTCAAAATTTCTTTTGAAATTGTATAAGCTTCTTTAAAAGATGACAAATTTTTTTTAAATTTTTTTTTCAAGTCTTTTTGAAAGCTAAATTTTGAAGATCACTTAGAATATTTTGAAGACAATGTAAATTTTTCAAAATTTTGTTCTAAGTCTTTTCGAAAAATATTTTGATGATTAACTTAGAAAATTTTGAAAACAATTTCGAAAATATGGAAAGCTTGTTTGAAAATGATTTTAAAAATTTAGAAAAAAAATTGAAAAATTTTGAGCAGATTTTGAATAAGAGTTATTTTGAAAATTAAAGTGCTCCACCTTAATTTGTCACTCATATTCATGGAAAGCATTGTAACTTTGAAAAAAATGCATCCTAAAGTCCAAGCAGGATATGACATGCATAGTTTTTGAAAAATACTTGAAAGAATTAAAAACAACTAGGAAATTGTCCTTATTTTAAAATTTCCAACTTTTGGTTTAGCTTATTAATATAAGATATTAGCTTTTGACTAAGGTTAGTCAAGTTGAGTGATAGGTTCAATCTAGTTCTCAACTTGATCAATTTTTAAGTTAAATTCATCCCACCAATTATAAGCTATCAGACAAGATAAACCTATAGTGATGTGGGATGTTTTACCTTTATTTAGGATTAATGTTGAGTTTTGAGTTAGTTTAAAATTTACCTTACATTCAATTTTGTTGTGAAGTTGGTAAAAAAAAATTAAGTTATTAAATATATATTATTTTAATTTAATTGATTATGGAATTTAAGAAAATTTATTAAGTTGATTATGATTTTATTAAAAATTTGAATTAAATAGGTTGATTGAAATTTCTGAATTCATTAAACTTGTTTAAGTTAAGAATTTGAGTAGATTGATTGATTTGGTTGATTAATTAATTTATTAAAATTTATGGAATAATTAATTGGTTAAGTTAGCATTAATTATGAATTGACTGAGTTGTAAGTTAAATTTGATTTAGTTGAATTAAAATTTATTTCAAGAAAGACTATTGTGCTGAAATTAATTAAAATTAAGTTTATTTCATATTAAGTTTAAAATTAATTAAGAGTTTTGAATTAATTAAATTAATATAGATTAAGTTAACTTAAATTAAGTTACAATAATTAAGTTGACTAAGATTAATTATATTGGATTAATTAAGTTTGTTTATACTTGAGACTTTTAGTTAAGTTAAGTTCTTAATTAAGTTTTAATTAGAATAATTAATTTTAATTATTTTAAACTTTTAAATTAACTTTAAGTTTCGAGTTAATTAGGATTAATATATCAATCTAAGATAAATTGATTATAACTTTTTGAATTAATTAAATTTATTAATTACTAATTTATTTTAGGGTTAATTAAATTAATTGATGGATTGATTAATTTAAGGTTAATTAAAATTTAAGCTAAGTTAATTTCTACTTAAGTTTTTAATTAAGAGTTGATTGTAACTAAATACTTTTCAGATTATTATAAATATAATTAATTAATTAAATTAAATTAATTAAGTTTAGTTAAAATTGAATAAAACTTGATTAAGTTACAATCAATTAGATTATAGTTAAGAATTATATTAATTTATGGATTAATTTGAAAGTAATTTATTAATTAAAATTAGTGAAGTTTATTAATTTGATTTGTCTAAAATTTTTGGTTTGGATTAATTATATTGAATTTGGTTATTTTAAGTTTATATTAATTTTGAATTAATTAAGTTTTCAATTTTGATTAAAAAATAAATTGATTAAGTTAATAAAGTTTGATTTGATTAAAATTTTGGATTAATTAAATTAATTTGATTTGTTTAATTTATTAATTTTTATTTTTGAATTAATTGGTTTGATAAATAATTTATTAATCTCAAATTTAGGTTTTAATTTTATTAATAATTATTGATTAATTGATTTGAACTCAAAAAGGTTGTTTAACCTTTATTAGATTCAAACTCAGCTTTGGGTTCATCAAGAAGAAGTTTATAGGATAAGCTTCCAGGCTGTGGTGATTCACATGGACATCATTAAAGTAACTACATGCCTAAGACAAAGCTTCCCAAAAACAACCAACCCAATGAACTTAATACTAGGTTTTGGTCTAACTAGCTCATATTTGACTAGGGTAGCTTCAGCTAGATCCACTAGGTCTAGTGCACCAGGTAGAATACATATGATTCAACCTAGACATGCCTTCGACAAAGTTTCCTTAGCCTACTATCATCCCAATCCATTCCGATGCTATG
>JBBUKS010388448.1:0-19165 GCA_038050645.1 Hedychium gardnerianum
TAGTTCTTTCGATCTTCCATAGGCACACAATAACTCTCTACCATAAGTTTTAGAGATTGAAATGTGCAGATGTCATTCCTCATCAATAATATTCTTGTCAAAAGATGTGTAGTTGCTGATATTTCAAAGTTAATTATAGTGTCTGAAAAGTCATTAGCCTGGGATTCAATTGTATTGATGGCGATGATCGTCCAAGCATATCGTTGTTTTGTCAAAAGAATCTCTAAATCTGTTGATTTTTAGAGCATTCATATTATATTTCCTAAATAAATATTTTATTTTAAATTTTATATTTTACATACAAAATTTAAATTTCATGAATAGTTTTTTTTTTTCTAAATTTAAAAAATAAAATTTAATCTCTAAATATTAAATAATAATTTTTTTTTCTGATCTCTCTTTCTTAAACTCTCCACTATTACAAATATAATAATAAAAAAATAAAAGAGATAAGAAAATAAAATAAAATAATAATAGAAAAATTTGTGTGATGAAAAATAATTTTTTCATGTAGCTTATATGGTGTATAGTAAAAAATGATTATTTAAATTTAATAGAGTGAATGATTTATTTTAAATTTTAAAAATATGATAGAGAAATTGATATAAATGCTCTTATGATATTTTTTTAATCACATCAGGTATCCAGTCAGACTCATTAACCTTGAGAATGAAAACCTCTCATATTTATTATCCCATTAAAAAGAAATATCCTGCAATACATTATAGTTAAGAATTAAATTATAAGTACTTGAGAGAATGTATCGACATCATTGCACCATAGTCTCGGGTACTAATTTTTATATTTTTTCTAGTAATCCAAGTATTCAATTTTTTGAACTGACTAATCCAGAAGGTGACCGATCCGATTTTACGAAATTTTTTCATCCATCACCAGAATAAATTGAGAAGCACTCACGAAGACTCGTCCAAACGACCAAAATTCGTAGGCTTGTTATCTCACTTGATGAAATTTTTTATAATGCACCGTGGCTAAAATTCAAACCTTAAATATTTGATTAATCACTTAAGGAACCTAACCATTACATCATAACCCCCGGCGATTTTTACGGTGTTGATTACACAGCAAGTGTGATTGCCTTGATCATTATCAACCTAATCCTAAAACCAAATAAAATATCTTAAGCAACAAACTCTAAAATTACTTTAAGATGAAGTAAAACTTAAAAAAAAAAAAGACATAGCACTTTCTAAGTGATTCGTACTAATCTTTGATAGATTATTCACGATGTTAAAGTGTCTTTCTTATAGCTTACTTAGCTTAATCTCATCATAAGCCTGGGGAAATCTCATCAAATGGGGATTAGAAAAACAATGGACAAGTTGAGGGTTATTCAAAGTGTACAAGTGTCTTTCTTATATCATTCGCAGCTTAATCTCATCGTAGATCTTAGAAAGTATCGTTAAACAAAGATTAGAAGGAATATCGGCAAGTTAAACAAAAGCAAAAGTTAATGAGCAATTTTTAGATGACAAAGACTAACTACTTACTTCCAATTTGATTTTTTTTTTCCCAAGTAAGTGAAGGAACGTTGTTTGCCTTTTGATGATAAATTGTTTTTTATATTTATTATTATTTTAAATAATTCATATATTTAATTTTTTAAATCGATTAATACTAAAAATTTCATATTAAAATAAATTGAAAAACATTCGAAATCAATCCGAACCACCAATCTTTTTAAAATTATCATCTCACTAACAAAATTTCTGTAATGCGTTGATGTCCCATAAACAGATAATTATACATTTCCTTTGAATGAAAACAACATTCACATTCATCTCCCCGTATTATTTGATTTTTCATTTCTTAGAAAATAAAATATAAACATCGAGTTAAAATAAAATAAAATTTTAATTACGTAATATATTTAAATCTACAGAGATGAATGATATAATAAAGATTGTTTAATAAAATTCTTAATAAATTAACATTATTTTTTGAAATCTACAAACTAAGCAATCCAACAATAGAATAAATTAAAACTTACTTATAGAAGTCTATCCAACCGTTAATATTTTTAAAATTTATCATTTTATTAAAAAAAAAATTCTATAATATATCATAATTAAAATCTAATTTTTAAATATTTCATTAATAGCTGAGAACCAATTGCACCATGGCCCCTAAGCAAAACTTGTTTTTTCATAAACTTAAGGTATTTGAGTTTTCGACTCAATTAATCCTAACCGTTAGGCTGAGTTTCTTTGGAATATCTTCCGAATATAAAGCCCAAACAATGCCCTCCTGATTAAGACCCAAATCAAAACCGAACTCGCTGCTCTACCAAACAACGGCGGAGAAGGTAGTCACAAGTCGCAACAATGGCAGCACCTGCCTGAACCACCTGCCATGAATCAGTCTGTCACATGAGTGTCAGTTTCGCTAACCCTGTTCTTGCTGGCCACAAACCATCCATTTCGCCTGCAGGTTAAAAGGGTGCGTTCCTTGCTCCTGTGCAAATGATGCAGGGAAGACTCTGAAGGGAGATTTGGACTTGGCAATGGCTTTTTCTCTTCCACTTGGTTCCCTGAACAGGCAGAGATAGGGACCTTACGACGCAGCAGCTGAAGCAGTAGGGTCGTTTGAAAAGCCAAGGGGAGCCCTACGTGACCCTCCCCACCATTAACGCAAATACAAACAAATGGAGAAGACAAAGCATTCACCAAAACAAGATGTCGGTAGTAATCTAAGCAACTAAACATGGGAAGAAGAAGATGTTGTTGATGATGATGAGGTCAAATACAAATCCAAAAAGAAGCAACAAGGGAAAAAATAGAACAAAAAGGAAAGAAATATGAGAAGAAGAAGAAAAACAACAAGAAGAAGAAGAAGTAACTGATTGAGCCGCTTACGCCAATATCGCATAATCCTCCTCCGCACTGCACAAATCTCACAACCGTGCTACGTCGTCCTGTCGTGGATCTTGCCCTTCGCCTTGGAACTTGTCTCCCGCGCTCGCCGTGGCATTTTCTCTAGTGTAGATCTGATGTTCCAAGCGCAGAGACGAAACAGAGGAGTTCTTCGAGTGCGCTGTAAGTTCATGCCCAGGTGTCAGTGGCGCCGCTTAGTGTGCTTAGGGAGCGGGAGCTCACCGTCCCGAAATTGAATGCGCAGCCGGAGCCGGAGCCGGAGTACGATGGTGTTAATGCCTCATCTCCTTCTCATTTACCCGCACTCTGCGCTCGCCTCGCCGGTTTATGAGCGAAATCCATCAAAGCACGCATCCGCCTCGCCTGAGCCCTCATATAATTGGCTAACTGGGCAAGCCACGGCGATGTGGGGGGAATGACGAGAGTAGCCTTGTGGATGGTGGAGGAGAAAGGAGGGAGGAAGAAGGGGTAGTTTCGGGGGTAAAACTTAAAAGAGGCGTACAGCGTACTTCCCTCGGCTTTTGCGTATCGATGCGGCTCTGTTTCGGCAAGCGAGCGAGTTGCCTCTTGTCTCTCTTCCTCTCTGAAGCGATTAGTGCATAAAAGAGGATAAAAATAATGATTAATATATAAGAGAAAAAATGAACCTAATTATTAATCAGTATTTAATCTTCATATTTCATAATAATAATATCTCATGCATTAATTCATGTCAGGATTAATATAAAAAAATAAATTCGTATAATAATCGATACATTAAAAAAAAAATAATCTAATTATTAATTAAAATTTAATTCTCAAACTTTATATTAATAATACTTCATGTATAACTACCGACTCGAATATCACGGCAGGCAGTATCGTAAGAGATTTTTTTTCAATTTATTATAGGGCTGATGGTAAATTTCTGAAATTGGATTGATAGCTTCAGATACGATGTTATCTGATAATTTGATCTCTTCAGAGAGAGAAGAGAGACAAGAGGCAACTCGCTCTCATAATTTTAATTTTAGGGTTATGATGGGGAGGAATAATTTGATCTTCTGTGAAGTGCATCTTTTAAAAAATATAAAATCACGGCGTGTGCTTTGGTAATATGAAATTTACGAGGGCGTATTGATAAAATGTCATTGAATATCGGGCAAAAAAATTAAAAAGGACATCCATTTTTTTTAAAAAAATGATGTTTTTTTTAAAAAAATCAAAATCAAATGAACATTCTCTCATAATTTTATTTCAAAAATACTCCTTAATCCAACATTATTATAAAAACTATCAGATAATTTTACACTATGTAATAATTATTAAATAGTTTTTATAACGTAAATAAAATTACTGAGTAACTATTACAATGTATTTAAGATAAATTTATAATTTATATCTATAAGAATTATTTAATAGCTATTATAATATGTTTAATGTGAAATTAGAATTTAGAATTTAAGATATCTTAATATTATTATATTAAAATATTATTTATCGATTTAATTATTCAAATTTCATGAAAATCATTTTAAAATAATTATAGACTATTAGTAGATGCTATAATCTTAAATCTTAACTCACTCGAAAGTTTTTATAACATGTAAAAATTATTCAATATTTTTTATAACGGCTATTTAGTAGTTTTTTTAAAATATAAATCTTAAACTCATTTTAAATAAATTATAATAGCTATCCACGAGTTTCTATACTAACATTATTTTCAGAATAAAATTATGGAAGGGAGTCTATCTAAACTTTTTTTTTTAAAGAAAAAATGTCTTAATTTGAGAGAATTTGGGAGGCCGTTTTGATTTTTGCCCTTGAATATTTGTCACATTTTGTTTTAAAAAACCCCTCATTTAATAAGTAATGTTTGATTTAACCTACATAAATATGTATTATATTTACATGAGCACTGGAATCTCCGAGCCGGTGGCGTCGCCGTCTTCTTCATTGCTTCGCCCGGACATTTTCCTCCACCAAACCGAAGAGCACAAGTGAACGAATAGAGGATGAAGAGCAGTTCCGTCGCCTCCCCGTCTTCGTCGCCGATCCTCTGCGCGTCCTTCAACCAAGACAACAGGTGAGATTCCGCTTATCTCCCCATCTCGTCTTTATTACGCCTGGTTTGTGGCTTAGCGTGGTCTTCCTTTTCTATATGATTCTTTAGTCTTGGTCTTGGTTTCTATTTCGCTTCCTCCTCTGATAAACAGCGCGGTGACAAAATAGGGGTTTGGTCAATTTTGCGCGATTCGATGGGGGCTTCATGTCAATTGGATCGGAATTGATCGGAATTTGTTTTTTTTGTGCAATTCTTTCAATTCAGTCTTCTAATTTTAACGAAATCAAATGAAGTCAGTGTTACGTGTTCACAACTAAGTTGGGTTTTTGCTGGTAAATCTGACTGATGTTGTTGAATTATCACCCAATTTCCTTTTCCCTAGCAATGTCAGCGTAACGAGTCTTTCTGCTACAAAGAAGTCCTTTTTATATGCGGATTTCCATGGGACATTTATCAGGTTTTTTGGGTGTTTAGGATCGACATTTTGATTGTATTTTTCTCCGTTCTCTCCTCTCTTTCTGTTTCCTGGATGCAATCCAGTTAATTTCTTTATAATTTTCATTTGATTTCCAGTTAATTCTTTTTCTTCTCTTTTGCGAAGGAAATAATTAATGTGACTGTAGTTTCTCTCCCCTTTTTTTTTTGCCTTTGCAGCTTCTTTTCAGTTGGAACAAAAGACGGGTTCAAAATTTTTGATGCCAGGTCAGGTAGATTGTGCTACGAAAGAGGTTAGTCTATATGAAAATCATGCTCATCATAGTCTTCAATGCTTATATCTTGAACTTATTAGAAGTTGTTTATTGAGGAATGTTGGTGGTTCTTATATTAGTCGATAACAAGTTTGCAGATTTTTTCTTTGAAGAAATATGTTTAAAAAACCATCTAGGAATTGATTTGTAACCCCACTTCTCATCTAAGCAAAACCAACAGAAATGAACAAAGGCAGCTAATTGCACCCATCATTCCTCAACCTCAAATTGTTGCATAACTATGTTTGTACCAATGAAGATAGATAATGAAACCAAGATGTAAAAACTAAGCTCTGCAATATAATGCAGCAACTTGAACAACACTAACCAGTGGGTGTAGTTAAAAGTAATATAGCAATGATATTATTATAGAGCTAAAAACATTCTTCTAGGAAACCATGCTGTCTAATATGTACAATTATTCCCCTAGAAATAAAGCTTTATTCTGTTATGTTCACAGCTGTTGGTGCTTTCAACATTGTTGAGATGCTATTTAGTACAAATCTTCTTGCTATTGTTGGGGCAGGAGAGCAGGTAATTTCTGGACTTCTAATTATTGAGCTTTTCCCCCCTATGTATTCTTAATTTCTCAGAGTACAAACTCTTTCTGCTGCTATGCTTTGGATTTGACATAAACAGCCATCACTATCGCCTCGGCGACTTTGTCTTTTCAATTTTCTGACTGGATCTACACTCAGAGAGTTAAATTATTTGACATCAGTCCTAGCTGTTCGTCTTAACAAAAAGAGGTTGTTACTGAATCATTGTTTAGCATTTCATTTACGATTTAGTTGGCTGAGAATCAATTATATGTTTGTGAATATCAGATGTTTAAACATGTTGATTAGACCTTTCATCTACCTATAATTTTGAACAGTTTCTTGTGAAATATCCCATCCTGAAGGATTTTACCCAATATAATGTATATGCCAACATCTACAGGAACAGAAAAAAAACAGTTCCTTTGTTGTTGCTCTTGTGAATCTTTATCTTAATTTTTACTAATGATTATTTTTATGATTTTTAGTGTCTGCATTCTCTTTCTAAATCAGATCAAAATATTAATACTCAAAATGAAATGGGTTTAGCTCCAACTGATTATAAAATAAGAATATACTTTGAGATTGTATGATATGATCAAAGGTGATTAACATATTCTGTAGTTAGAAGAATTTATTGGAGTAGGTCTACGAGATAAAGAGAGCAAAGAAAGCATTAGTCAATGTATTACTATTGATGATAGTCGAAGCATATAATGAGTGATGATAGTTGAAGTATATAATTGGACTCTTTTATTTTATTTTACCATCAAGAGAATCAAACATTTCATCTTTATACCCCAGTTTGCTTCATAATTAATTTCCACTCCTCTGGTATAACTTAATACAATCTTACCACTTAAACAAAGGTCAGCAATTGTCTTGCAGGTCTATTTTGTCAATATCGAAGTGTGCACATGATGTGTGATGCTGTTCACTTGAACATTTTTAGAAAGATATTTTAGTAGCTTCAAAAAGAAAAATTAAACATATCAATTTATTTTAGATGACACTATCTATTTTTATATGTTCATTCATATATTACACAAGATTAACTATTTAACTGCATTTTGAATTGTTCCATGGCATGGTCTGTGCTTATTTTCCTATGTGATGTAAAATGTTTGCTTCATTACCTATTATATTTAAGTTGGAGAAAAACTTTAGAAACTTGGTTTTATGTAGAATAAAAATGGAATATATGAAATGTTGTTTCAATTTTTTTAAAAAAAAATTCAAGGAAACAATGAAGATGGTTGGATGAGAAGCTTCTTCAGTTTGGGTTTTGGATATCTTTAGTATATTATTGAAAAATGAGATATGGATGAAAGTATCCTTATCACATAAAAGAGTGAGTGATTGGAAATAGACGGGAGTTCTTGGAGTCATGCATGATTGTTGAGTCCATTAAGTTAAAAAGAATTTTTTTTATAAGACCTGTAGTTTATGGTTAATATGAGAATTCTATATGAGAAAGATGAAATAAATAATTATTTAAAAGCAATCAGATATTGCTACAATAGATAATAAAATGATAGGAGTTAAGATGGATTGGATCAATTAGAGTGGAAGGTGTAAATTGACAAAAAAGGGGACAAATAATTACAACAACAACAACAACAACAACAACAACAACAACAACAACAACAACCAAGCCTTATCCCACTATGTGGGATCGGCTATATGACTCCTTTTACGCCATTGGGCTCTACTCCTACTATATCATCATCTATACTTAAATAAATTTTATCTTGTTTTATTGTTGCTAACCAAGTCTTTTTTGGTTTTCTCTTCCACGTTTGATGTGTGTATTTGACAAATAATTAGTGTAATAAAAATAAATTAATTGATTTGAATCACTAGTGATATAGTTTTATGTAGAGCTCAATCGAGGGCAAAAATCCATGTAGTCGACTTCAAAAAGGATATACATGGTCAGATGATCATTACTTATCACAAAATTGTTAAACACTTCAGTTAAGTCAAGCTATCTAACTTTAATGTTACAAAAACTCTCATTTAGTGAAAAAACAACTATTTATATGTTGATCTTACAATGTGAAACTTCTCAGGTTGTTTATCTTCTTTAGATGCTTAAAATAAATTGATGCCCTTTAATGGAATTATATCTGCATATGCCAAATTTTCTTTTATATTTTGTGTATTAGATTTTTGTATCCAATATTCTTTGTTCTGTTGATTCTTCGAATCCTAAATGATATTTTTCATTTTTTTACCATGCAGGCTTATTGTCATCTTGCAGGACAAAGCATATATTTATGACTTGAACAGCTTGGCTGTTTTGGAGACAATAGATACAGTACCAAACAACAAAGGTTTGGAATGACAAAGTCTTTCCTTTATTTATCAAAAAAGGTTTGGAATGACAAAGTCGTAAAAATTGTACGACTGTTTGGTAGTCTAAAAAAGCATGAAGCTCTTATGATTAATAACAAAGGTTTGAAATGCATTAACTAATCTGCATCATTCATCCTGAAAATGTGCAATAACATTGCTTTAGTGGTCATGCTTTATTACGTTAGATCCAGTCATGAAGCTGTTTTTTTTTTACTTCCTGAAATTCAAAAAATAATTCCCTGTTGAAAGTAAGACTGTTGTGATCTGGCCCTAACAATTATTTAGATTAAGATTAAAACTTGTTACTTTCATTGCAGGACTCTGTGCATTTTGCCCTGGATTAGAAGGTTGCTATTTGGCTCTTCCAGCAAGTACAAGTAAAGGATCTGTCTTGATTTATAACACAGTTGAGCTCCAATCAGTCTGCCAGGTTGTTGAACATACTAATATTTTGTGGCTTGAGTTTCATGATTGGTAAAGTGGATATGATGCTAGATGGATGGTTCCAGCTTGATTTTTTTTTTAATTTCTTTCTATTTTAGTGACATTCTATTGTGAACTGTTAGATAAGATTTGTCCTCATCTATTATATTAAAAGTCTCCAACATTTATTTATGAGCCTTTCTGACACTCGGATGTTGATATAACTTCCTATTTTATGAGTTGTTTGATTAGATTTCAGAATAAGTAGCTCATTTGAGCAGCACCTTCTTGTATTAATAAGGTAGAATGTTAAGTTGAATTACCTTAAACTTTCTTGCTGCATTTTCTTAGTTCATTAAGCTATTTCTCAGTGCTTTTATGTAGCATTTCCAATATTCTCTTCCACTGGTACATATTCAACCTTCTTTCACTGGCTAAGGAACATTATAATTTAATCATGATCTGCTTTACTCTTCCCAACAGATTGATGCACACCGTTCACCATTGGTTGGAATAGCATTCTCCTCCACCGGTACATATTTGGCAACAGCTTCTGAACAAGGAACTATCATCAGAGTGCACCTCGTTTCACAAGCTACTGAGGTTAACCAATTCTTATGATGTGAAATGTATAATGATGCCATATGATCTTGCATCCTCAATTTTTATAATATTCTCATATGATCTTACATCCTCAATTTTGCCTTGCTTAACTGAAGTCTTATTCATTGCTTTACAGTCATATAGTGTCCGCAGAGGAACATACCCATCAACAATCTATTCCCTGTCATTTGGGCCATGCGTTGAATTCCCTGAATTTCTAGTTGCTACAAGCTCATCTGGATCCCTACATTCTTTCTCCTTGGGGCAGGCAATACAGCAAAGGTTGGCATCTTGATGGAATTTAATACAATTATATTAGAATCTTGCTGAAATCGAATACGTTTGCATTTGCAAGCTGCAATCTTGTCTCATGGTTATTGCTTTGGAACTACATCCATCCTTTTTTTTTCTTCATTACTCAAACTTTTCATCTTCTGATTTTTCAATCTCATTTTTTTTTCCATATGTATCAGAAGAAAACCAAGTGGAGTCATTGGTTCGTTGATCCCTGACACGTTGTCTGATTCCTTTGACCAAACTTATCATCACATTCTTCACAATGCTGCCCCTGCCGGTGTCAAAAGGTAAAAAAAGAAATTCCACAATCTTATTATCACAAAAAAAAAAGTCTACAAGTTTCATTGTATTGTGAACTTGATAATCTATTTTTTTTTCTTTCTTCAGCCATGTTAGGATCTACAATGTTGACAGTCTTACATGTACCTCAGGAGCTTCTGGTTTTCTGTGAGTTCTGTACAAACCATTGTTTGAGTGTGCTGACCTCATGATTGACAATATGATTCCACTGACACTTTGTTTTGCTCCACCAGGGTATCTATTTTCATCATTTCTCACAATGGTTACTTCAGAGAATACACATTAAAGATCACTGAGTCGTATGAATTCTCATGGAGCTTAGAACGCGAAATCAATCTCTTAGACAATATTTTGAATGAGCCGTACTAAAGCACCTGAAGTAGCAAATCTTGATTGTTTTTCATTGCTTCTTGGTCCCATTGTGACGTATCTATTCAGGATCTCTGCAACTCGTCGAAAACAAGAGGATCATGGGCACAATGCCAGCTGATTGTAGAGATTCTGATCTTGGTTGATTACAGAAGACTGATAGAAAAACTATACTTGAATGCTTTTGAGCTTGTTGCAGGAGTAATGGGGAACAAATGATTTGCATCTGGATCATTCGTCGATGGATCATATGAATCTTTATCGTCGCAAGATCTAGAGACGTGTATTTTCTTCTCTGATGGATGTAATTATATGATCTTATTATAAAGTTTGGTGATGTCTGGTGCCTAGCATTCACCTTCATTGTGTAGTCTAGTGATGGAATTTATGCATGAAGGATCTTGATCATGATCTTGATCATGATCATGATCATGCATAAAAAGTCCTTTCCCTCATGACCATGCACTTCTTTATTTGCATATGAATTTTTTAAATAGAATATATACAAATTTTAAAGCATTAGTTTTTTTCTTTTTAATTTGTTAGCATACAAGTACAATTTGATGAGTCCTAAGATATTTTGAAAATTTTAAAAATATTTTAGTTCTTTTAAATTTATTTATATATTATATTAAAAAAAGAGCTTTCCGGATATGACCTGGCACGAGGTCGTTTTGACACCCCAGCTCAAGATTAATATCTGGTGAAACGCAAGAAGACTCACCGCTAAGGTACGAGATCGGGTGAGTGAATACGAGTATCATTGAAAATCTGGCACTGGAAAGAAAGACCCCGCAGCTGTCGTGTCCCATTCTTTAGCACAAGAGCACCGTGGGATCCACCTCTGCCAACTAATTGCATGGCTGCAGTTCATAAGCGTGACGTCATAGTTAACCCCGCTTCTTATGGCGCGCGCCGCCCATTCGAACAGACAGAGCCTCCGCCATGTAAATGTAGAGCTCAAATCGCGGCCGCGGCGTCGCTCTCTGACTCACGAGAAAGCCTAAAAAGCGCCCTCGTCGATAAGAACTCTTCATCTCTCTCTCCTCCTCCTCCTAATTCGGGATTCCTAAGCTCCAATCCTTCGTCTCTGTTCGATCCAACCTTTCTCTCATTCATCTACGTCATTCGTCTTCTCCCTTTTTCTCTCTCTCTGTTTCTTGTTGTTTTCTGGGTTTTTTTTTTGCGATCTCAAGCTGGATCGATTTCTAGGGTTCGATTCGGCAGCCGCCACGCCGGCAAAGAAACCGATGGAGAGGAAGAAGTACCCGATCCGGGTAGAGGATTACCAGCTGCTGGAGGTGGTGGGGCAGGGGGCCAGCGCTTCCGTCTATCGCGCACGCTGCGTGCCTCTTGATGAGGTCGTTGCTATAAAGATCGTAGATTTTGAAAAACATAACAGTGATTTGGTGCGTGCGATCTCTAACTCTTTCATATAAGCTAATATCTTTGATTTTTGATTCGAGGAATAATCGTAGAAAGCTATAAATTTGTTATTCGTCCAAGGATGGCATTTTCCCGATGTTTATTAGTCATTACTTTGCCTTTGGATTATATGAATGATAGCGGGAAGAATTTAGATTGATTCATTCTCTGAATGCCTATAATCATCTCAAGGGATGAATCTTGTCTTACATATGAAATTCAGAATGGAAATAGTGCAAGTAAAATATGTATGTACATGAATTGGTACTATCGTCTTCATGTTCTGTGTGGATCATGGAATAAATTCAATGAATAGATCATCTCTTCATCATATACAAGTATTTACATTATACAAGTAGTTGGGAACAACTTATTGGACACAGGAGGTAGCAGGGGTTGTTGTAGGGGGATACTTAGAGGCCACTTAGGAGTGCTTATAGAAATAATTGGAGTTGTTTCAAAGAGATTTGCCGTCTTATTAGGTTGAGAGGTTTGATGGTTTCCATCACATATACTTTGGACTCGTCTTTTTTTGGATAACAACCTACAAATAGAAGGTGAAAATTGAAAGTAGGACGTAGGCTAATGTAATACGAACTAATAGTGCTGCCAAAAAACTCAAACTCACAACTAATGAAGAGAAAAATATTATTAACTTGAGCTCCCAAATATATGGGATTTTAAACCTTTTATAGATTTGCAATATTTGTTCTCTGTAAAAGTACAACTTGGTTGTCTAAAAAATTCTAACAACTCCAAAATAATTATAAATAGCCTTTTAATTAAAAATAATAAAAATAAACAAAACTCTAAACTACCCAAAACTCTCAACAATGGCAAGTCTAAAGTACGTGTGATGGAAGAAGGAAATGTATAATAAAAAAGTGAATAAGGAAGGACAGTTGCCCCATTGAGTTAGGTCAAACCAAAAAGAAAAAGGTGCCTATATTTTTGATAATAACAAGGAAGGCTAGTTTAAAATGGAATTTTTTCTTGAAAGAAGATTGAAGGAAAACAATCACTAATTCCTTTCAATTTTAACATGATTTAGTTGATTTGTTTCAAGATATAAACGATTTCTAGGATATACATGATTTTAGGTGATGTTCTTTTCCTATTAGTATGCTAATTTTTATGTTTACTTATTATTTATGTATTTCATCATTTATCTCAATTGATTAATCATGCTTTGTCACATTCACATTAATTTCTCCTTGAGTTTGCATGTCTCAAGAGACTACCGACTAACAACTTGCAGTAACCCTTTGATATTTAATCATAAATTTGACAAACATCTACCTTATTTACTTGTCAATTGTTGAGTTTTCTTTATATGGTGGATGTTATTTCGTGTAAATCAAAGTATATCAAATCTCTTCGATGTTAATCTATTATTTTGCAACTATTTTATTCTAGTTTATTGGTATTGAAAAAGATTTTTTCTATTGTAAATGATCTTTCTGTTTATGATTTTCCAGAGCAATATCTGTCGAGAGGCACAGATTATGATATTGATTGATCATCCAAATGTTCTCAAGGCACACTGCTCATTCGTGAATGATCACAACCTATGGGTGATTATGCCTTATATGGAGGGAGGATCTTGTCTTCATATAATGAAGTCTGCTTATCCAAATGGATTCAATGAAAACATCATTGCAACAGTGTTACGAGAGGTGCTAAAAGGATTGGAATATCTTCATAATCATGGGCATATACACCGTGATGTAAAGGTACACCTATGTAGGATTCGCCTATCTACTCTCTTATTTTGTAAATCCTTTTCATTCTTGGCAATTGGTTGGCTAAAAACTATCAAATGTAATAGTAAAAGATAGGCATAAGCAACAACAAGAAGTCATATTGGTCTCAACTATTATTGGTCAACTTCACAAATATAGTTAGGATCCATTCTCATAGAATTTAGACACCTTTTTGCGCTGTCAGTTGATGTGCAACACAATCCTCAATCTTTTTCATCAAAGCTTGGGACTACTGTTGATGGTTTTAGTAAAGAAAGTCATGAAGGTTCACATATTCATTTTTCCAAATCCATTTTTCAGTAACTTTTAGGACATTATGTTTTGCTTATTGAATAACTAGCATAATGTTTTTTTTTTCCATTTTTGATCTCCTTGTTCTATGTTAATAGGACATCTTTTGTATATTACATGAGTGTAACTAATTCCAAAGATGTAGCATTTCAAGTGTCTTACTTATTTAGAATGAAATGATAATGTGTTATTAATGAGCACCTTATTGCATGATGATGTTAGCTAACAATCTCAGTAATGTGGTACTGTTAGGAATTATCAGTGATGGTGATACCACAAGCATTATATTGAGTATTGCTATTGGTAGAAATCAGTTTTTTTTTCTTGCTGTCTAAAAATATGTGGACTGCTGAAATAGACACATATGGACTTCAAAGTAGTTGCTTAGCGAATTTACCTATAGTGATAGGCATTACAACTTTTGGTTTTCTCCTCCTATGTTGCTAATGCTTTTCAGTTTTCACATTTCACGTATTGAATATAGAAATGATTTGCACTGGGCAAGGATACTCCCAAACTTATTGAGTTAGATGGATAATGAATGACCATATTTTAGATGAAGTATTACAAACATAATGTAACTTCACAACCTTCTTTGACAAGTGCTAATTTTTTGGTGGTCTTCATTGTTAACAAACTATTTATGCTGTTTCATAGGTGATACATCCCTCAAGATTGTTTGCGAAGTTTTCATTATGGAACTTTATCCTTGTTCAAAACATAAAATATATTCCTACGAGTTTAACTCTCTAGTCTGTCTTGTCTATATTTAGGCTGGAAACATTCTGGTTGATGCACGAGGTGTTGTTAAACTTGGGGACTTTGGTGTTTCAGCTTGCCTCTTTGATTCGGGTGATAGGCAAAGATCAAGGAATACATTTGTTGGGACACCTTGCTGGTGCAAATGCTAGTTTAATTAGAAGTTTGTGTGATTATGCTCTAGCATTTTCCAAATGTATGACATGTTTCTTCTCCAATAGGATGGCTCCTGAGGTGATGGAGCAACTCCATGGATATGATTTCAAGTTGGTTTCCGCCCCTTGGTTAAGTCAGTTTATTAATTTTCTCCCTCTCACATATATATAAGAATTTATTACAAAATATCTCAGGGCTGACATCTGGTCTTTTGGAATAACTGCTCTGGAACTTGCTCATGGTCATGCTCCTTTTTCGAAATATCCTCCAATTAAGGTATGTCTTCCATCAATATGGACTTTTGCATCATTTCTCCAATTATTCAACTTCAGTGTCACACTACTTGGTTTGCAATTTACCGAATTATTTAGCCAACATCTTGATGCCAAATGATGTGAATCCAACACAATTCATTGCTTTTATCTATTTGATTGGCACACATTCAATATATATTAGGAGGTCCTGAAAATTCTTGAAAATTTCCAAATTTTATTTCTGTACCATAGGAATTGCTATATCAAGTTCATTTGACATGTCAGGTCTTGCTCATGACCTTGCAAAATGCTCCTCCAGGCCTTGACTACGAAACAGACAAAAAGTTCTCTAAAGTAAACTTTCTCACATTTATTGTATCCTCTTTGTTTGAATGACAACTCATTTCTCTCTATTTGTTTTCGGCTTCTAGTCATTCAAGGATATGATATCTATGTGCTTGATCAAAGATCCCTCAAAGAGGCCGTCTGCACATAAGCTATTGAAACAACCTTTCTTCAAACAGGCACGGTCACAAGATTACATAGTACGAAAGATTTTGGATGGCTTACCGACTCTAGTTGATCGCCATCAAGCACTTAAGGTAGGAACCTATGGAATTACTTTGCTTGAAGTTAATTACATCAAGTTCCATAATACAGGTTTTGTTATTAAATATAGGAGAAAGAAGAAGATTTACTTGCACAAGATAAAATGCTAGACAGTGAGAAGGAAGAATTATCTCAGGTTATCATTCTCATGACCTTTCTTTAAGTGATTGCGTTATTTCCTTTGTCATTAAGATCAAGAGTGCATTTCCTTTAATCTTCTCTCAATAATCACTCTCCTGTCTACTCCATAATAGGACCCTTTGTCCAATATTTTTATCCTTGTTTTCAAAGAGATTTTAGTATATTATATCATGTCACCGCATGTGCTTTCTACTTATTAGTAGTTTTTGATGCTTACAATGGACTCCATTTGTTCATTATTAGAGCGAATACAAACGAGGAATTAGTGCTTGGAACTTTGATATGGAGGATTTGAAAGCTCAAGCTTCATTGGTAAACGTGTTCCTTATATCTTTCCCTGATTTCTGTAAGTGAAAACCATTAGTAAATGCTTTTGGTAAAGTAAATGCAATCATGTCAGATTATGGAAAATGAAGAAACTAAAGACTCAATATCAAGCCAAATGCTTGAAAATGAGGTTCTGGAAGAAACAATTCAAGAACTTGTGCCTATTTTCTCTTCAAAGTGTAGTAGTGAAGTTGTAAGTTCTAGCCTTCTCAAAATTGATGGGAGAAGTTTGTCTGGGTTACTAACAACATATGAATTAGCAGAAAGTGGTCCTCTCAGATGAGTCAGCTCTTATGGCAACTGATCCACCTGCACAATGCCAGAGGTAATATATGAAAATAATATAGGTTTTATCATTGTTAGTATGTTTCTATTGAATGTCATTTCTGTTGCTTTAATTTAATGAAACATCAGTGCAGGAGCAACTCAGGTATTTAATATTTTCATTGTATTAGCTTTCTTTCAACACATTTCTTTCAACTGTGTTTCTCAACATAAATTCTCATAATAGCAGCTAAATTCTCATGCAACTATCTATTTCATTTTTCTTAAGAACAACTATTTATTTATTTATTTTTTAACAGAAACAAATCTAATGGATCAGACAATGAAGTTAAGGTTGTTGTTAGCAATGATCAGAAAATTATCAGAAGTGATCTGCAGTCTAACCATGAACAAAATGGATCTGTTGAAAATAGCAAAGTTGAATTTTTTGGAAAGAACCAAGATAATTTGCAAGCTCAGTCGTCTCATGAACGAAGACTTTCTACAAATTTATCATTTTCAGAACTTATCCCCTCATCAAAAGTAGACAGGTTTGACATGTGCTATATGCTGTGCAACTCCAATAACAAATACACGCAATGTTTCATTGTTTTCTGTCTGTTATTCTTGTTCTTATACTTAAACAAACTTTTCTTCATGTTTAACCTTCATTACTTGTTGTGCACATCCATTTTCAGTTTCTTCGCAATGTTTATGTGGTGGTAATCTCATCATGTATTTGCATAAAAGTTTCTACTTAAGTTGTTCTCTTTATCGTTCAAATTTCATTATTGCTTTTGTTATATAAATTGCTGCATTGAGGTGATGACCACTGCTGCTTTTGTTCAACATTCAATATGGACTGGGGTACCTCTTGGAATTTAGTTCAAACTAGAAACTAAAGGACCATAGATGTAGGTTATGTAGGCAAGAAGCTAAGATGATAAACTTACAACATTTCTAGGGAGAAAAAGGAGAGAAGGAAAAATATGTGAGTTTTTCCCACCTTAATATACCTCATTATTCTCCTGAAAGGGACTGCCTATCTTTATTTTCCAATGGTATTATTGTAATGTTGTGCTTAGACGCTCAGCTACATATGCTTGCAAATGCTCAATCTATGGTTCTTCATAGACCTCTTTGGTCTTGCCATCCTTACAAAATATTCAAGTAGCATCTCATTAACTTATTTTTTATACCTTATATGGACACTTTGACTTTACCTACCAAGTAACATTGCCCAACCTCGATGATTGATGTGCTAACATGCTATTATAATTTACTTCCACCAAGTCTTTTAAGTAATTATTATTTTGTTTTCTTTAGTGTTAGAAAACAAAATCATCTCCAAAATGGTGGAAATGGCCTTGGAGAACTTCAGAAAGTAAATGACACACCTATTGATGCAGTACCTAAACCATCAAAGTCAGCAGGCAAGCGTTCAATATTTGGTTTATTAAACTATATAATTATACCTGTTTTACACTCTCTCAGCTTATATTGTCTGTATCAATAGGTGTTGATGATGTTGAAGATAAGTCAAAGCATCCACAAGTTCAGAGGAAAGGTCGATTTAAAGTGATGTCAGAAACTGTTGATTCAGAAAAGGTACATTTGTAATGGTTTTTCTAGTAGTGTTTTTTGTTTATTGTAACACTGGCATGCTGGGTTACTAATTTCAGGCTTCTCCAATCCTTCAAAAGAGTCAAAGTATGCAGGTTTGTTGGATGCTATATCTTTTCTTGTTTAGGAAGTCTCTTATATTTGACAATCCATTTCATACTTAAGAATTTCTAGCCATAACACTTTTTATTATATCTACCTTTTCATTGTTGGTTCTCATCAAACAAGAAAAATTGTTTGAATGCATCCTAATTGATATATTTGGAAATGTCTTCTGTGCTCATTTTCATCTTAATTTTGACTTGGCTACCATCACAATCATTCAAATGCAGAGTGTTATATTTATTTAAGTTAAATTTAAGGGATTTTCAGTCAATTTTATGGTTTTCCCTCAAATTATAGGTGCAACAATGTGGGTGCCATACCTTTGTCATAACTATTATTGCATAGACATGATACAAAATATGGATATTACAAAAGTCAAGGATTTAAATAGTCCATGCCAGTTGACACATGGGAAGCACCTCTCTCCACCCGTTGAACGACATATAGTACTTATTTGAGACAACAAAATTGTGATTAGAAGAAGCCTTCCATTGTCTTTGGTTGTCCTCAGTTCTTGAACACTTTTAACCATGAATTAAAATATCATATCGAGCCAATCGAAATGGGCGAAACATTTTGTTCCATCGGCCGACCGACTCTAACGTGACACCAGGCCCAACGGTAGCCGCACCCTGCAGTCGCTGTAGAAGGCTCACCCGACCCCAACATCCATGCAGGAGGGGTCGCGCAATCGAGCGGAGCGGCAGGATTTTTTAATTAAATGAGAACTTAGGTTGATTATTTCAATCAACTCTTAGCTATGATATGGATAATCCAAAGAGGCCCCCGGGGCAATGGTGCGATGGTTAGGTCCTCCAATGGTTAATCAAGGGGTCTAAGGTTCGAATCTCAGCTACGACGCATTGCAG
>JBBUKS010388663.1:0-19163 GCA_038050645.1 Hedychium gardnerianum
TCTAGTGTAGATCTAGAAGAAAACCTAGTATATGTAAATGTTTTTATCTTCGCACGGATCCGGTGGCAAAGGATCTAAGGTTTTCCGCTGCGCATTTGCGTGTTTAGCGCCCTAGAATTCCTTACACAAATGTATTGTTAAATCTACAAAAGAACCTTAGTTGACTTTGCTAGGAACCAAGAAAAACAATGTTCATACTATTAGTTTACCTTCTTCAACTGCATGTTTTGTCTCACACTAAGATGAAACTAAACTATGGCATAGGAGGTTAGCTCATACTCATGCTAGACATCTGTTAAAAATTGTAAAAGTGGGTTAGTTAGAGGCTTACTAACATTAACTAAACTAGACACCCTAAATTGTGATGCATATAAAAAGGGGAAACAAACTAGATCAACCCATAAATCAACCAACCCAAACCTAACAACTCATATTCTAGAAAGAATTCATATGGACATCTTTTAAAGAAACAAAATAAAATCATTAAATGGAAGTCAATACTGTATAGTAATTATTGATGAATTCTCAAAATTCACCTGGACCTATTTTTTAAGACATAAGGATGAAACCTTAGATAAACTAACTCAATTCAATAAACAAACAGAAAATGAAATGAATATTAAAGTTAAGAAAATTAGAAGTGATCATGGAGGAGAATTTGATAATCACACATTTTCTAAATTTTGTCTAGATAACAATTACAAATATGAATTTTCATGCCCAAGAACTACTCAACAAAATAACCTAGTTGAAAGAAAGAACCGAACCCTAATAGAAGCTGCTAGGACAATGCTAAATGAGTTTAATTTACCAAACTACTTTTGGGCAGAAGCAATTAATATAGCTTGCTATGTTCAAAATCGAATTCATATTAATAAACTTCAATAGAAAACACCCTATGAATTATTATTTTTAATAAAACATCCTCAATTAAATATTTTAAAGTTTTTGGATGCAAATGCAAAACCTATATCCTAAACACAAAAGGTAATCTACCAAAATTTACAAGTAAAGTTGATGAAGGAATTTTTGTAGGGTATGCAACAAATAATAGGAGATATAGAATTTATAATAAGAAAACCCTTAAAATTGAAGAAACCTCAAATGTAACCTTTAATGAAGAGAACTCAACTAAAACTAAACAATCCCTTCAATTAGAAGTCAAAAAATCAAACGAGATTACACATGAGTCAGATGAATATTAACCTCTAAAACAAATCAAAGACCAAGCCGTAAGGACAACTCGGACCAACATTAATCATCCAGTTGAACAAATTATAGGAAATCCAAACTTAGGAGTCCAAACTAGGTCTACTCATCAAAATCTAAGTCAAATAGTCTTGATATCAAAACAAGAGCTAAAGAACATAGATGAAGTCTTACTTGATCCAGATTGGATTATAGCTATGCAAGAAGAGTTAGCCCAGTTTGATCAGAACCAAGTTTAGGACTTACTTCCTAAATCAAGTGACAAATCTGTTGTAGGAACATGTTGGGTGTTTAGAAATAAACTAAATGAAAAATGTGAGATTGTTAGAAACAAAGCACGTCTTATAGCTCAAGGGTTTAGTCAAGTATAAGGATTAGACTACGACGAGACGTATGCCCCTTAGCCATACTTGATTCAATTAGGATGCTATTAGCTTTTGTTGCTCATAAAGGATTCTAATTATTTCCGATGGATGTTAAATCATCATTCTTAAATGGTGTTATTTAGGAAGAAATCTATGTAACTCAACTACCAGGATTTGAAAATTTAGAAAAACTCAATCATGTACTCAAACTTAAAAGGGTACTATATGGACTTAAAACAGCTCCTAGAGCCTAGTATGAAAGGTTATCTACATACTTAATTTCTAAAGGATTTAAATAAGACAAAGTTGATCCAACTCTTTTCATCAAAACTCATGCTAAAGATATTTTTATTGTTCAAGTATATAGATGATATTATTTTTGGATCAACAAATAGTTCAATCACAAAAGACTTCAAAATCACCATGGAAAGTGAATTTCAAATGAATTTAGTAGGGGAACTCAACTACTTTTTAGGATTACAAGTCAAACAAACTAAGGAAGGTAGTTATGTGTATCAAACCAAATATGTTAATGATCTAGTTAAGAGATTTAGAATGGAAAACTCAAAAAACCTACCCAATGACCTTAAACACAAAATTAGACAATGATTCAAGTAGAAAAAGTGTAGATGTCAAGTACGATAGAAGTGAAATTGGTGGATTCTTATAACTTACTGCTAGTCAACCTGATATTCTCTTTTCAGTAGGTATGTGTGCATGATTTCAAACATGTACTAAAAAGTTACATCTAGCAGCAGTTAAAAGAATCATAAGGTACATAAAAGGGCTCAAAATGTTGTACTATGGTATCCAAGAACAAAAGGTTTTAACTTAGTAGGGTTTATGGACTCAGACTATGTCAGATGCAAGTTAGAGAGAAAAAACACTAGTGGAGGTTGAAAATTTCTAGGACAATCCTTGATTAGTTTGAGTAGTAGAAAACAACATTGTATAGCTCTATCTACTACTAAAGCTGAATATGTTGCTATGGGTGAATGTGTAGCTCAATTATTTTGAATGATGAATACACTTAAAAAATTTGAACTTGATTACAAACAGGTCCAAGTTCTAATAGATAATATTAGTTCTATTAATCTAACCAAAAATCGAGTACATCACTCCAGAACCAAACATATAGAAGTCAAACATCATTTTGTTAGAGAACACATATCAAATGGCGACATTGAACTCAAATACGTTGAATCAAAATCTAACATAGCAGATATATTCACTAAACTCCTGGTAGAAGCCAAATTTAGTATACTCCGAAGAAGACTTAGTTTGTGTAATATAGACTAATTGCATTATTTTTAACTATGCTTAGATTATAGTTTACTTCTTTTGCATATCTATCCGTTAATCATTTTAATGCAAATTGTTTACCTGATTTCAGTTATTATTTTTCTCTTCCTATTTTAACCCATTTATTTTAATATATGAAAAAGGAGGGGAAAAAAGAAAAAAAAAAGGAGGGGGGGGGGTTTGGTTACATTTTGAAAATTTGAAAATATTTTAAATTTAATGTTTCTCAAAAATTATAACTTCCAAAATTATCTATGACTAAGGGGGAGTTAAAATTTAATATATTTATATATGATTGCACTAATATTTATTTCTTTATCATACACTGAATATACAACTCTTGTTTATTCTGGATTATTTTTTTAACTTTAACTTAATTTTCATACTATTAAAAAGGAGGAGATTATTGGTGCTGGGAGCACAATATTTAACCCAAGATTTTGATGTATTACTAAGATTAAAATTAAGTTTGGTGGAATCTAATGATTTTGTGTCAAGTGTGTAGGTGCATGGAACTTGACAAGTGAAAAGTCATAGTGACTGAAGCTAGACAGCTAAAGTCTTGGTTAGGAACCAAGAAGTGAAATTCCTAGCTGAGAGTTAGGTGAATAAAAAGTCCTAGTGAGTGAAACTAGGCAGCAAAACCTTGGTTGAGAACCAAGCGAGGAAATTCCTAGCTGGACGCTAGGTGAATCAAGTCCAAGTGTGTGATTTCAGCTGGAGGCTGATTGCTTAGCAAGACAAGTTCAAGTGTATAGAATCAGCTGGAGGCTGATTGCTTGACAAGACAAGTCCAAGTGTGTAGAATCAGCTAAAGGCTAATTGCTTGGCAAACAAATCCAAATGGATTGCCTGGCCACCCAAATTAGATAAGTCAAAATTTAGTCAAGGAAAGTGCAAGTAACTTTAAATCTTATAATATACTCATTATGTGTAACAACTATAGGGAAGCTATTTGACAATTTCAGATGACTGAAGGGAGTTTGAGTCGATTAGTTGATGATAACTCTCGGCAAGTGAAGTCGGAGGGTTCAGACATCCGTAGCTAGGTTGGGACAACTAAGGGTGTGTGGGCGACTGCGCAGGCTTCCAGGCGACAGAGAAAATGAGGTTATTGACAACCCAAGCGAGTCGGGTCAAGATCAAATTTGACCCCTCTACAGGCGACCGGGGAGCTCCCAGTCAACAGGGTAGCGTTGTTACCATTATCTATCATATAGAAGTTGTGGCCACGTCAACTTGAAGATAGGCGACCAGGGAGCCCCCAGTCGACTGAAAAGACACTATATAAAGGCTTTGAGGCAAAGCTTGAAGGATCATTCTGTTCCATCTCATTCAGTCTTCTGTGCTCGTGCTCTAGTGCTTCTTCATTCTTTGTACTGCCACATGCTACAACACACACTTCATTTTCAATCGATAACACCTAGAGTAACATTTTTATTTCTATTTATGTTGCCTTACTTATTTAACTGTGCTTAATTTTTAGATTCTTTTTCTTTAAGATTTCTCCACCTAGGAGAACTTTGAAATAAGAATCACATTTTTTTTAAACTGTTGTATGTGTCTACATTACTGTTTTGGTTGGTCAATTACTTGCATACTTAATCATAGTTAAATTTTATGCATACTTATATTGGTCTAACTATACTTGTCAGAATCAATTCATAAGTTATATTTATTTCTGTTGAGCATTTTGATTGATTTAACTGCTTAAGCATAAAATTCATAATGCTATTCACCTCCCCCTCTAGCGTCAAGTTCGATCCTACAATTATCTCAATGGTTATCTCTATAATTGTCTCAGCGGTTATCTCTATAATTGTCTCGGCGATCGTCTCAGCATTTCGGTGAGTAGCGTCGGGGGGATTCTAACTCCCGCTTGGGGACCAAATTGTCTATGTGTCAGTTCGATCGATTTCCCGAGCCATCGCACCAAGGGTATTTGACCGGTGAACTCTTGATAGAAAAGGACGACATTCTCCCACCCTGGTTTCGTTCTTTTATGAACCAACTGAATTCTTGAGCGAGTTGCCGACATTCTTTGGCGTCATGTGTGTAGAATTGGTGATAAGTGCAGAAACGGTCTGCTCCTTCTTGGGACAGTTGGCTCGACCCTGCTACAAATATGGGAGCTAAGTTTATAGCTTGCACCGACCTTGCCTCTTTGCGAGCCAGGACATAGTTGAGGGTTTGGTGAGGGATATTGTTCGTGGTTGGGGGCTGAAGAGGCATCTTGTCTAACTGAGGAGATGCAATGGTGTCCCTTTTGCGCACCAGCTAGGCTTCTTCCAAATATATATATTTCTCAGCTTGCTCTAATAGTTTTTCGTAGTTCCCAGGAGGCTTTTTCAGCAGGGACCTAAAGAAGTCCCCATTTATTAGACCTTGGGAGAAGATGTTGGTTAAGATCTCCGAAGGAGTTGATGGGGCATCCCAAATGACTTGGTTGAATCACTGCAGATATTCTCGGAGAGTCTCTCGGGGCTTCTGCTTCATGTTAAACAGGTTGAGTGGCTTTAAGAATAGATGATGTCGGTGCATGAGACTGAGCAGGGGAGGTGTTGGGATCTAGGACTGAGCCAGGGATGTCACTGGGATCTAGAGCTGAGCCAGGGATGTCACTGGGATCTAGAGTTGAGCCAGGGATGGTGCCGAGACTTAGGGTTTGGAGCTGAGCTAGATATGATATTAAGGTTTAGAGTTGATCCAGGGATGACGCCGGAACCTGGGGCTAAGCCAGGGATGATATTCGGGTCGGGAGCTAAGCCAGGGATGACATTGGGACCTGGGGTGAGCTAGGGAAGATGCCAGGATTTGGAGCTGAGAATGGGCAGGAAGAGATGTAGGAGTCAAGGCCGAGACAGGGACTGAAAGAGATGTCGGAGTTGAGAGTCGAGACAGGGGCCATTGTAGCTGACTTGTACTTGATCCAACTTAAATCTTTGAGATGAGTTTATTAGGCCAATCAGATTAAGCTGAAGTCCCTTTTAGTATGAGTTTGACCTACTATGAGTTATGCCCACCTTACCTTGACTTAGATTGATAGCTCGACATGACTTTTGACTATACAAGACACGTAGGAGCTGCAGGATCCCACCACATCACTCACTATAGAAACTTTGATACACTCTTGCTAGTGATCTCCCAATTCTACTATAAAACTAGTGAACTTGTGGCTTTTCCATGAGGTGGGAACTCACAGTGATGTTGCGAACTCACACCTGCCATGAGAGGCCACAAATTGGTAGTGTCTGCGAGTTTGCGACCACTGTGGAGAGGCCACAATTTAAAATGAGGTTGCGAACTCGCACTAACACCATGAACTAGAGTCACAACAAAAACTTGTAACCACCACAAAGAGACTACAATTCACAACATCGTCGCAAACTCACAATTACCATGGAAAGGCCGCAATTAGTGGGGACGTCGTAAGCTCGTGCAACCTCATCACAATCTAGAGTTCATGGGTCGTCTGGTGTTGTCATCAAACATAAGAGGATTTCTTTCTCTCCTTATCTTCCACCTTTATTTTATTTCACTTCGTTTCTTTTCCTAGGGATATTGCTTCATTGTTGTCTCTTAAGTAAACAGGGGCATTATGATTTTAACTCTAAAATTTTTTCCTAGCTAGTGTTCTTTGAAACATCTAATTTAACATTATAGTCAAATAAAATCTTATTATAAAATAATATTTCATTCTTCTTCTTAGACATCACTTTATAATCCAAATTAGTCTTTGCCATTGCCACGATGGGTGTTTTATCTCATTCACTATAGTATATAGGTTCCTAAAATGATTTGTCGATTTTTCTTATGTCATTAAGTTAGTTTAAAAATTATTTTTCTAATTTAATATGCTTGATAACTTAGCCATCACCTTAGCTCTTCTAACTTTTGTCTCTAAGACCTCAATTAGTTTTCAAGACTCATCTAATTATAAAGTAATATTATATATTAAATATTACAATTGAAAATTAAGTGAGGAATTTGTTACAGTACCCCGAAGACCTTTCTAACTCTCTTTGTTTTGAATTTCTCTCGACGGATCATTCTTGAATACTCCCTTTTTTTTCTTCTTTGAACATCGACTCTTATAATGTCTTTTATTACATCCAAATAACTTAATTCTTTCCTTGGTTCCCTTCTTAACTTCCTCCTTATTTTTAGTTTCCTCCATTTTGTTCTCACTTTTTTTCTTGAGTTTTGGCCCTTGCACCTAAAGCACTTGAGTTGCCTTTTGGTTCCTTTTCTTTTGTTTCCTTGCCTCTTGCCTTTCTTTGTTTTTGCAAGTGGATGTTTGCTTTTGTAGTGACCCTTCTCATTTGTATTTGAAACATACTATATGATTCTTTGTCTTGGTATCAGATGTTGGGGCCAAGGGGCTTGAAGTAGTGACATTGTCGTTATCTTCCTCGATTGCCTATCTTGTTGATTTTTTATTTCTTGATGATATTGAAGCTCACTCTACAAGATTCCAAATGACGAAGATGGTCCCCATCTTCATTATTAAACATCCTATCCACAATTGAGTTTTGATCTTCATTTACTTCTAACTTGTGGCTCATCTGATTCATCAATTTGTGCTTCTTTTGTTGGTATAATAGTGCCCTAAGTGGTCAAGCACTAGTCGACTGGATTCTCATACTAGTCAACTGGTATCCTAACTTTGACAATATCTAAGATCAAGTTTGTCTAAATTGACATCTACTCACATCCCTTGTATACAGGTCATTCTACTCACAAATTTGTAGAGTCTTTCCAAGCCTTAAGGTTTTCTCTCATCAAGCTAATTATCTCTTAAATGTATTGAACCCTCGGCTCGCTCCTCATGTCATCCTTCACACCTTCGTTTATGTAGTGAATCTCCATGGCTCAACCTTGCTTTAATCCTCCTCATCCGGTTGTTCCTTAGATACTCTCTCCATCCTTTTCCCATCTCTACAAACCTCAAGCAATTGAACCATCATCTACCTTGGACACGTATGCCAAGTCATCACACACATATCAATTATAACCTCAAGTCTAACTTAAACTATTTGCTTAAGTCATCAAAATAATTATTGTATAAATGCAGAAAGGGATGAATGTTCTAACATATAATTTGATTTTTGTTTTTGCAAATTGAAATTTGTAGGCCTTCATGTGTTGGAACATCTATGCTTGGAGGGGTAGAACTCTCTTCCTATCCATGTCTAGAAGAAGAAGATGAGGTGGATAACTCATCTTCATTGACTTTGGATGTTGATGTTTCTTGTTGGTTTGATGTTAATGGCATTTTTTCTTCCTCCCTCTTCAAAGAAGTGTTGGCTCCTTGACCTCTACTTTGAGTGATGAGCATCTCTCAACCTACGAATCTCTTTCTCTTGGACCAATGAGTCCTCCTTAGCCTCTTCCTTTTATATGAGTAAGGGGTTCTCATGAAGCTTTGTTATCTTTGTCAATACATCATGAACACTCTTGTACTCCCAAATCCTACACATAATATTATTGAGCAAAACACTAATTAATAATTTTGTTACCTTGTTATTTGTCTCAATTTTTTTGGACTTACTCCTTGTTTAATTTACTTCTCTCGAGGAGTTTTCCCTTCTTGTCCTTTGGGACTTCATAATATCCCATCAAGACAAACCAATTTTCTGTTAGTATCAACCCTATGAGTCAATCATAAGATGATTAATGTGAGATTTTTGTATCATATTTTAATAATAGACAACATTTTATGTTTATTATATTTACTTTATTTCTGTGTAAATTTAATGAATATAATAATATCATAGAGTGGTAGGTTATGTTCTATAACATATCAATTATTTGAATTTATTGTGAGAACATCACTCTCAATTATTCCTAGTCAAGTATCAATATATAGGAATAATATGAATACATTGAGACTGACATGTAGGTTAACTGATAACTTAATTTCACAAGTCATGGATATAAGATATCAAGTTAACACATGAGTACATATTAGAGAATATGTACTGAATTAACCCGTCATGAGAATGTTTCATGGATTGTTATATGAGTATCATAAACATTCTCATAATGACTATTAGTATAAATAGTACTTTGACCTGAAGTCACTACAGTTCCCTACATAAGGAGTTGTGTATTTTAATATCGACAAACGTCACCTATAACAAGATCGATTATAAAGTTGTTCACTGGGTATGCAATGAGTTATTCGGAGTGATGTGAGTGATGTAGATGAAATTTGTCCCTTCTTATAATGGAAGTGATGTATGTGGACCCCTTGATTAAGTAGGACTACTAAAATGCATGTTCATGCTCAAATAAGTCAATATGAGATATTGAGCTTATTTGGTTAAGTAAGTCTACTTAATGTCACACCCAGAGAGTATACTTGTCCACAAGATTGGACAATAACCCCTAGTGACAATATAAGAAATAATCGATACAAAACAAACTAAAGTCAATACAAATACCAATGCAATATAAAATTACTAGGTTTCTAAATATTAATGCGTATATGTATGCATGTACATGAGAACATACTAAATTAAAAGGGATAAACATTAATTGTTATTTTAACAAAACTCGAAGATTCGATACAAATAATCAAACCAAAATAGTAGCAGAAAAGAAGCATCAAAACAATTCAAAAGAAATCCAATATACGATATCAAGTGGGACCGACAACTAGGACCTCTGAGTGACATGACACATTCTCTACCTACTAACTTGAAAATAAAAGGAAAAGCAAGGGATAGTAAGTATAATGACTCAACGAATATAAAAAAGATAGTGCATGATATTAAGTGTAAGGAGATCAAAGGAAGTAGTCTCGGTAATATGACTTACTAACAAAAACAAGTGCGCCAATATAATCATCTACTAACAAAAATATAAAAAAATAGCATAGCCCTCTATTAACCTGCTCAACCAGGTAAAGCCAATAAATCGGGAGTGCATACAGTATATCCAAAGATCACCTGCATAAAATCAGTACATAACAAATACATAACAAGTCCTGACTGCACGCAAACTCATGCTACCACTATCTGGTCTAGTAGGTCTACGGGCAAACTCATGCTACCACTATCCGGTCTAGTGGGTAGATAGAATGAGATAGTTATCTAGCTCCTCGGCTATTGATTGTGGGCGAAATCACGCCACCACTATATGGTCTAGCGGGCAGACAAGACATGTAGCTATCTAGCTACGAACTGCGGACGAACCCACACTATCACTATCCGATGTAGTGGGCAGTCCAAATGTATATATATATATATATATACACACATTTGGATTGCCCACTACAAACCAAATAAACAGTAAAAATCTCATCCATGAGTGAAACCCTACAAGCTACGCTACAATCTGATAACATCATGTATATAAATAACATAATGCATGAATAACAATAAGACTACGTAGATATCAGATAGACTAAAATAAGGACAAGTAGCTAAGTATCAACTCAAGAAGCAAATAGAGTCCGTCAAGGTAAGTACTAGAATAAATCCTAATAGCCATCAATAATCTACATAGGTACATTTATTTCTCCTCTTTTTGTAATCGTCTAAATTTCATAATCATGTTGTAGCAATTTCTATCAATCTATTAGTTAACCTATGGCTTAATTAATCAATAAATTAACCACTTAAATTAATTAATTCCATCAATTATTCTATTACCTTTATAATTAGTATAATCAATTCTCTAACCTAATAATATTAATTAATCCCATTCATCAATCTATAAAATTATTAATTTACCAATTAATCAATCGATAATCATTAATTAATTATATTAACTAACTTGTTAATCAATCCCTTAATTAACTAAGTCACAACTAAATTAAAATTTTTAATCTGTTAATAAACCCTTAATTAAGCATTCAATTAATTGATGAATTATCAACCTCTAATCAACCGACTGTTAACCTAACAATCAAATCAACGAAAAAAATTCTTTTAATTAACTCGTTACGAGAACTTAATCTCCGGTGGTGGTTCGTGGCTTCTTCTCCGACGGTAGGGTCTCAGTGGCAGGTGGTCAGTGGCGATGCCAAGGTTGGAGGGTTCAGCGTCGGTGCTTGAGCAGCGAGGGAGATGGAGTAAAAGGGTAGCCAGGGTGATGCGGGTCAACGGAGTTGATAGTTATCCACTACATCACCAGGTCATCGGCGACGAAGGTTGGTAAGCGACCGATCGATCATCGTTAGTGGGGAAGGACAGGCCAGTAGCGAGCACAGGCGAAGACACACGACCCGCGGGTGTTGCGCCCACTACCATAGCTGCTACGCCGAGGAGGCTACTTGTGGCCAACAACGAGAGAAATGGGTGGTGACATTGGCTCGCGGTGTGGAAGGGAAGGACATAGTCGGGAAAGGAGGCAGCGCTGACAGTAGTATGAGGCGGCGACGAGCATGGACTGACTGACGGTGAGCGTCGCGTGAGCGTGCATGAGAGGATGGACGATGACACATTGAAACTTAATTTTTAATTTAAAACTTAGGCAAATTGATTCAATCAACTTCTAACTTAAATAGGATAGTCTAAATAGACTTTTCTAAGCCCTAACTAATTTACCCGATAAAATATCCACAAATTCATTTTAAATTCCAAAAATTTCTAATAAATTCTATATATTTCTATAAATTTATTTCGTAATTAATTATAAATTATATAATTATTATTTTCTCAAATAAATTCAATTAGGCAAAATTTAATAATTTTGATCCATATTATCTCAAATATTAAATATATATTTAATTATATATATATACTCATTTTTTTGTATATATAACACTTAGAGATCAAAAACACATAGATTGATGAGAGGATGACATAATTTATGTCTCAAAAGGACTAAGTTATACGATAAAATAGTCATAGACAAGTTAGGTCGAATCTACTACATTCTTGTCACTTGGGTAGCCATGATGTATTGTTAGATGTTACTCATGGTTTGTATCTTTAAAATGAGATTTTAGAGTCACTGTCAATATTACGAGAACTTATTGGGTCACACACAAAGAGCGCATCATTTTAGAGTTTGTTTTATTTTAGTATGACTAAAATAAAGTGAGCCTAAGTTTTAAGTCCAAAAATTATTTTGGATCTTAAACTTGTTGGAGTAATGGGTTAATCTAATTGGATCTTAAACTTATTGGATGAATGGGTTAATCTAATATGTGTGTTTAAATAAAGCCCACAAAATATATATACCCACGTTTTATTTTGAAGATGTAAAAAAGTCTTATTAGATAAGACTTGGAGATTGAGTAAGTCACGAACACGATCTTATCTGCCCTAATAATCCCACTTTAAATAGTGGCTAGCACTACGATGTGGGTACAAAAAAATTTCAATTGTGCTCGTGAGACGGGCGATGACATGTGCTCGTGTGGATATCATAAAGGCGCAAACGTGTTGATCGCGTTGAGTTCAACTTGACTCTCCAAATTTGCAAAGGCTTTACACATCTAGAGGTAACCTTTCTACACAAACATTGAATGAGAATTCACATGGATCTCTAGTGGGTTCTCTTTCTGCTATGTTTTTATTGCTTAATTCTGCTATGGAACCCAACATTTTTAATATTCACCATGATGAAATACTCCTTCCTTGATCTCCAATAGGTGAAATCTCCAATTCCAAATGATGGTGATACTCAGATATCGAAACCATAGCCATCTCCAAATTCTCAATTTTGGTTTCTTAAGTGCTTTATCCTCTCAACGATTACTCCAATGAAGAGCAATGAGACTCTAATACCACTTATTTAATCGTGACCGTTTCTATATTTTTTTTAGTTGCACAATGGAAATAAATAGAGAATAACCACAACAATACTACAACTTATTACATGGTTCAAAACCCTTGGTTTCTACTTTACAATCTCTGATGATCCATCAATGGAACAAACCTAGATCATCACATACTTTTCTCCTTTTTAAATACCTTCTAGAATCACTCCTCTATCTAGTTAGCCTCAACTATTAGGACTTTTCTTATTTAAAGTTTACTCCTCTAATACTTCAACCTTGCCTAACATTTAGTCATTCATGACCTATCAGGACTTCATCATTAGCCTAGAGTTTACTCCTTTAGGACTTCAACACTTGCTAAGCATCCAATGTTTCTTGACCTGCTTAAATTTCATCACTTGCCTAACATTCAGTCCTTCATGACCTATTAGAACCTTCACTACCAATACCTCTTGAACTTCTCTACTATTAAGGGTCTAATCAACCTTGACACTATGTCCTTTTCCTTGCCACATCTCTATTGGACTTTTCACATTTGTCGATACTTGTTAAACTTCAACATTGCTAAATGTCAGGTCAACATTGACTTATTTGTACTTTGTCCATTGTCAAATATCTAATCAATCTTGACCCACTTAACTCATCTAAACAATTACTCAACAACAAATTTATTGCTTAAACATTAAAATATAATCTTAGTATATTAGAACCAAGTTGAGCCTGATGACACCAACTTCCTTATCTATAGGCGTCAAGTGATTGGTGTCCAAGTTGACAGGAAGGTATTGAGTCCACTGAGGACAATAATTGGTGGGACGGGACAGGTTATCCATAATCTATGTTCTAGTTGATTGATAACTTAGAGAAGTTAAATAAAATTAATTTACAACTATTCAAGCTTATCCATGATTACTTGGACCACCATAAAAGGAGGTGCAAGAGAGCTAAAAAAACAATAATTATTCTATAATAAAGATCTTATTATCTTGCTTCTTCGGTATAAATATTTATTTTTATTTGATTTCGAGCTTAAGGACTATACTTTTAAGCTCTATATTGTTAAGACCTTGTGAGCTAGAAGAGGGGGGGGGGTTGAATAGCTCCGATCGCTTCGTTGAATGAACTTGCACAACGAAAACTTGAAGACAAACAAACTCAACACACACACAACGCTAACAAGTTGGTTTTACTTGGTTTACCACCTCCCCGAGGCAACTACATCCAAGGCTAACCTAGCGTTCTACCACCTCTATTGATTTCCTCCTTCTCAGACCAGATCCGAAAGTGGAGAAATCTTCTACAGTAATGTTACAACACAATACAAAAAGAGATGAAGCAAGAAGAAGTTACAATGATTTCTTGAGGGATGTTGGCTTCTTCTTCTTCAAATACTTGCACCAAAGATGAAGGTTGAGCTCAAGAACTTCTCAACAAGGAGTTAGCATGAAAACTTTGGCTTGAAAAGGGAGCTCTACCTTCAAACTGCTTCCTTTAAGCTTTTATATGAAAGCTTCACTCGAACGGAATTGCAAACATCATTTCAGACTTTAGTCGATTGACGAATACTATCAATTGATTGATATGGTCTTTGACAATTGTTCATGTCGTTGAATAACTTCTGACCATTCTGAAATATGTCTGATCTTGTTGATAATTTGAATATCAGTCAACTAATTCATTCGAGCATTCAACTAATCACAATCAGTCAAATCTTGCAGTCAAATTTGACTTGCTTCTGTTCAAAATTGATCGATATCAATCGACTGATATAAACCATCGATTGACTAATGTCATCAGTCGAATCGAACAGTCGAATCCAACTTACTTTTGTTCAATTCTGATCGACATCAATTGACTGATGTAAATCATCAATTGACTAATGTAAATCATCAATTGACTGATGCCATCAGTTGAATCGAACAGTTGAATCGAATAGTTGAATCTGACTTGCTTCTGTTCGATTCCAAATTGATTTCAGTTGATTGATGTAACAAACAGTCGACTGATACTTTGATCTGAATCCTTCCTTCTATTTTCTAGAGTATCAGTTGATTGATACTTATATCAATCGATTTATTCTCTTTTGTCAGCCATCCTAAAAACTGAATTCAACTAAGCTTCTCTACCCTCGTTCCCAAGTACCTAATATTAGATGAGTCTCTTGTTTTTGGACTTTCGTGCCTAGAATTTTCTTGTCTTCGGGTCTTCATCTACCTTTGCATCCGATCAAGTTTTCTTCTTTTGCTAAGAATTCGATCATTAGTTTTCTTGGACTTTTCATACCTTGCAATAAGTCTTCTAACCTGCACAAACTTTCTCTTGCCAAGAATAAGGTTCTCGATTTTCTTGGACTTTCCTTATCTTGCATCTAATCTCCAACCGGTGAGGATTTTTCCCTATACACATCGTACGAGTGAGATTTTATTTCATTAGACTTAAATGTTATCAAATATTAAAATTATATTCCTTGAGTATGATTATATCAACGTATATTTTGTTGCAAAACTTTTATCAACACTTTTGTTAATCATATTGTAAGTTTTTTTTTTTTGTAAAGCTAGAAGAAAGTCAATGACTTTTCTTACGAATTTATATACTATGTAGTAAAAACTGGGAAGTTCCAAACCACGTTAAAAGAGCCGAGCCATTTATTAGTTTTTTTTTATTATTATTACATCTACATTTCCGTTACAAATTGATTTGCTTACATTTGTCCTGCTTTTCTTTTAAAATTTCATTTTTCTTATTTTGTTTTTCATTCTCTCCTCTAGCGCTATACTTTATCTACACAAGTATCCATGATCCTCTTGAACTACTTAAAAATTTTCGGTTACTAAATATCTTGTTAACTCAACTTATTCGAACTTTTCCTATTGCACTTGATATACTTATCAAGTATCCTATACTTGCATAATTGATGAATTTATAAACACAATCAAGCGAGGCAAGGTCACTCATGATCACTAACATCAATAAAACTACGAGTAATCATGTACGCTTTTTAAATTTATTTTGATAGTTGATGAAATTTTTTTGTAGAATCAAATTTTTTAAATTAATGAGGCTAAAGACTTGAATATTTAATGCCAACTAAAAAAATAATAAAATTATGAGCAAATGTTAACGAGGTCAATAATTAAACAATGATGTTTAGACATGTAATGATAATGATGTTTAGATAAAATGTGGGTGAGCAACAAAAAAGATGCGTGAGTGACAAATAAATTGAATTAATTTTTTCATCTCATTACAATAATAATAATAATAAGAACAATTAAATTTTTATCCTACTAAATATAATGACTATATATACATTCTCTCAAATTATTTTACTCTATATATCTTTTACTATATATTTTTTTATATTTATTTTTTTTATAAAAAAATAATATATATACATATATATTTATCATAATTTTATACCACCTAATTAGGATTTATTCAATCAACTAAATATTTTTTTTATAACATTTTAAATATGTCTTGTACTCCAAAAGATGGAATGGGAAAGAAAAAAAATTTAAAGAAAAGAGAAAAAAAGAAAAAGAGAAAAAAATAAATAAAGAAAAAATAATAATTGTGGCCTCGTGTAGGATGGTCGCGTGAGGCGACCTTATAAGGGGTTGTTGATCGCAGTGGCGTGGGATCACTGTTCGCTACCGCGCGATGCCTGATGACGAGTTGGATTGGGACAAATTCAGCTGCATATAGAGTTGGGAGTGAGGAAATTTTTTTCGATACGATTTGGATTAAAAATGATAAAAAAATATCAACAGAGGAGTTCATAAATCCATCTGCCAATTAGATAAACAAAAATAAAAATTCATTACAAAGTAAATAAAAATTCACAAATTTTATTTTCGTTCGTTCTTCCAAAAGTAATTAGGCATTAGAGTTTTCTTTCAATCAAACAGTCCCACTTTTTTCCTCTCATTATTTTTTTTTAATTAAAAAATTATAATGACAACCCTACTATCATAAATAAATTAAGAGAAAATAGATAAAATGAAGGAAATTAAGTCAAAACAAGCCACGTCCTCGAGTCCTCTCTCCCATGCTCGTCTGTTTACGTCTGCTTCGATATAAACGATGCGCTAGCCACTACGCTCCGTACGCTGCAAACTGAGTACAAAAGAAGAGTGTCTAGGAAGCAAGCAACAACCCTAGAAAGCTTCCCATCGGCGCTGCAACGAACATCCCCCCTCTCGTTCGTACTCCTCCGATATCTCCTCCTACCATTTTAATAGAAGATCTATCTTCCTTTTTGATCAACGATTACCTTCGACGTTTGCCTTTTTTTGTTATCCTAATGTTTTAGTATCGTTTGACTCATCGTGTTTGTGTTCATTATTATGGTCATTGAAGGCAAGCCCGATGGCGAACCGTAGAGTTCTCTAATAGATGTTGTTTCTCTGTGTGCTTTTCTGATGCCCGGGTCTCGATTTAGATAACATGATTTGGTGTGTACTTTTTTTATTCATTTATACAACACTTGTTACGGGTAGTGTCTCTTATGGTCTTTTGTTGCTGACGATCAAAGCTTGCTTAAAATTTGGAGGCTTAGCAAAGTAATGTGAATACAGTTTTTCATTTTGGCTTTGGGTTTTACATATCTAACTAGAAATTGGCATCCCTTGTTATGCGTTCTTGCTTGATAATAGTTAAATTCAGGATATTGTATTTTAATCTCAATGTGTTAAGGTCTTGTATGAGATAACCTTTTTTTTATAAATATTGCTGCTGACTCCATATTAAGCTAGTATGGAAGTCGACTTTTCAGCAAATTATTCCCCAACAACAAGATTACATAATGTTTTTTAATATAATTAAGACCCAAAAGAACTTCCATTCTTATTATATAAATTTTAGGTTTAAGTGAATTATGTTGTTTCTTTTACTCGACCATGCAGAAATAGCATCATGGAAGAGGGTAGCAATGAGGCATTTTGGTCATTAGCAAAACTAAATGATTTCAGGAGCAGCAACATGTTCAACTTGCCAAATCAAGCAAGACCAGCATCGGATCAATTTGTAGGAAGTGGAACATGTCCTTTTTCTCAGATTTTTCTCTCTTCAGAGATGCATTGTATGCAGATCTATTCCAATCACGCCAACCAAATTTATGCTCCAAGCCCAAGGCCACTTTATGTCGTTCCCCCAGTGGATGTGCCAAAAGGTGATGTTTTGCCCATTTCTAGAATGGATGCTGCTAAAACATACTGTAGCTTTGGATCATGCAACACCCTTTGTCATTCAAAATTCTCCACAAATCCTCTTCTGAATCAACTGGGAAACTCATCCATCAGTGGAATCAGTTCTTCAGCAGTCAACTGGCCCTCTCCCATCATCGGCAATATGGATGGTGAATCTGCAAGTAACTTTGATCAAACATTGTCTCTTGTTCAAAATGCTGAGGCCAGCATGAGTGCCATAATTCCCCTGGTAAGATGTTTTATTGCTTTACGACCTAGTTTCGCTTGATGTATTCAAAATAAAAGGGGTTCAAAAAAGCACTTCGTACCAATTTTCCTATCTAATGCAAGATGCCAAAGAAGAAATGTTATCACAACAACAAAGTTAGAAAAACAACACAAAACAGTGAATTCCAACTATTTGGGGTCTTTGTTATCACCTCGCCTAAGATATCCTTACTCTCATAAGCCTGTGTATAAGACATAAAATTGTAATTGATTCTCTCCAACATACATAGTTGTCTCATTTTCTTTTAGTTTGGTCAACATGTTTTAGAAGTGAAACAAATTATGTCACGCTCCGGGAGGATATTTATTCGACGAAAATCAAATAACATCTCCCCTGTACGGTTGACAATATCCTGAATACATAAATACATCACAATACACATAAATACCTCACACGGGTATACACATCCACGCAGTGTCATAATCGATAAAAAATACCCTATCCTGGTATACACAATCATGCAGTGTATAAGAGATAAAAACTAAACAGTAAAAATAGTCTACACGACCAGAAAATCAAAAACTTACTATTACGAGCCAGCCCGACTTATGACACTAAGACATGATAAAAACAAATCCAAAATCCGGATATAAATTTACTTAATACAATACATGAATATTAATCAGACGCGGAAGCTAAAACAAACCAATATAAAGTAGAGTTAAATCTGAAGGTCGATGTGGGAGCGACAGTGCGGGCATATATCCTCCAAGCGACCCAATCATAAACCTACTAACAAGGAAAACAACAATAGAAGCAAGGGTGGTGAGTACAAAAGAATACTCAGCGGGTATATGAAATATAGTTCATGATAATAATAGTAAAAGGTCAAATGTAACATACAGTCTCGCGAAAAATACTCTATCATATATATATATGATCATGTACCGTACATAAAAACAACACTATAGAATTATAGTCTAACATTTCTATAAAACATAATGACACAAGTCTACCACTCTAACACAGTCAAGAATCAGGTATAAGACCTAACACAAACATATGGTACTATCTTAGACATAGGTGGGTCAACTCATCATATATATATAAATCCATCAAAATGCATAATC